>PVIJ01002344.1:0-25489 GCA_004024925.1 Scalopus aquaticus
GATGGGAGCAGAGACAGTGTGGTAAGAGGTAATAGCCCACAGCTGCGGGTGCTGTGGAAAGTTCCTGAAGGAGCCAGCATCAACAGACCCGCTGGACGGGGTGGGTTCCTTCTGGAAGGGTCATTTTCTGGCCCTGGTGGACCCTCCACCCCTGCCCTCGCCTGAGTCATGGCCCCACTTCACTTCGAACGTGGCCCATTTGCACTTTGGTCCAGGTCGCAGGCTGAGCCTTGACAAACCAGGCATGGAGGGAGGACTGAGGAGCTGAGGAGACTTGGGAGGACTTTGGAAGCGGAGTTGGGAGGCCTAGGGTGGGAGATACTTCTAGGCCCCGCTCCCTCCGTCCCTGCCTTCCCCCCCCCCATGCCATTATTATGAAACTCTGGACTGCTGAGTGCTGGAGAAACAGCCCAGGTGTTGGACCCCTGCATTTCTCGTCACCAAAGACAGCAGTGGAGCACTGTGCTAGCTCTGGGGTGCTTTAGGCCTTGGGCTTTAGGCCTTGGGCTATGCCTGGTAGATCCAGAGCCTCGTGGGGCTCCTGCTCAGAGATGCCACAGATGGCAAGGACTGAAGCTCGCTGCGGCTAGGAGGTGACAGAGCAGCCAGGAAAATGGGAGCACCATTGGCAAAGGAGGACTAGCTCGAGGAATCCATCCAGGAGATCCTCAACAGTGGAGAGCAAAGCTGGGGGGCTGGGTCACGCCATCCACCCCAGGCTTGCCCTGGTCAGGTAAATGGGAGTTCCACAAAAGCCCAAATCACTAGCAGTGGCTCTCTTCCTGCCCCACCCCCTTCCTCATGCCATCTGTCATGTGTCATACTAGGGAAAGTCACACCGACCAGTCGGGAAGGTCACTCTAGGGACATGGGGTCAAGAGGCCTTGCCTGAATTGAGTCTGACAGTGACCTTAAACAAACCGTGACTCCTCTCAGCTCATCTCTGGAGTAGAGAGGGCAAGCCTCTCCTCAAAAGGCTGATGTGAGGATTATATGAGCTAACAATTATGGGATGCTGAGTACATGGCGGCTGTCCTTGATAGGACAGCTCAGCCCAGGGTGGGGACGGTGTCATTGCTTCCTGTAAAGTTCGTCTTTCCATCCAAGAAGTAGGGCAAGCCCAAGGAAGAAATCTGCATACAATCACGTGTGTCCCCTCTGTTCCCAGAGGTGGCCACTGCTTCCCCACGGACTCCACTGCTGTCCAGGCCCTTGAACGCAGCCGAGATCTCACTATATCCTACTTATCATACACCTTTTTACCCAACACCAGCGTCCTAGAATCCACCTCCCACCCCCCAAACCTCCAAACCCGCTGTCAAATATTGTCGCACAAACTTTAAAGTCAAACTGACTTAAGATAATAGAACTTAAATTCTGAAAGTCTGAAAGTCTTATAGCCATTTTAAGCTTTAATAGCTTCAGAAGTGTAAAGTTACAGAAAGAAACACCATTGGAAAACTTAATTATTTAAATTTCCTTTTTGCCCTCTGGAGATGGCAAAAGTAGATTAAAAAAATTAAAGTGATGATTCAAAATTCACAACATCCAATTAGCATAAAGAAAATTTAAATAAACCTTCAAACACTGCCTTTTGCAAGTTGGTAATTTTGTGCATTATATTGATAACATCTGAAGTTACTAAAGCTTAAAACTAAGACTTCTGAGGAATGAGCACATTGGTAGCTGTGAGCCTCAGTGGGCTACTTCACCTCTCCCAGCTTTTCTCCCTCATCTGTAAAATGGGTGTAACTATAGTATAGTTTCACTTCACAAACTCGTAAAAGCTGTTCATTATGATTCGCACTGTCACTATTGTTAAAGACAGTGTGATATCACTCATACAGAGTGAAAACCCAACAACACCTGTTCAGTAGCGCCCTATTGCCAAACATTTGCACTGTGACTCTCCAGTGAGAGGTGAGAGGAACATCCCGAAAGCTAAAGCCTTTTCCACCACTGAGGGCTTTTCTTCTTCCATTACTCATGGGAAATTGAGGGCCAGAGAGGGGTTGTTTCCTGCCCAGTGTCCCAGGAACTAGGACCTCGAACAGCCTTTATCCCTTAATCCAGGGCTCTGCCCATTGTTCTACTTTTTTTGAGGTCCCCACATACCCCTACACTCCCCTCCCAGGTCTGGGGTGACAGAGCTCTGGACCCTCAGGCTGGAAGACAGTGTCCCCTCCATGTGGTGGCCTGAGCGCTGGCCTGCTGAGCCTTGTTTTCTCTGTGTACTATATTTGGTTCCTGTGGGTTTCCTGCAGGGACCCAGTCCAACCTCCAGGGCCTCTGGGTTGGGAGTCATGGACACAGTCCGTTGGCCGTGGTCAGGAGACACAGTGGACAGTTCTCTCCTGAAGACTGAAACTCCAAAACTCAAGGGCTGGAGAAGCAAGGCGGAGGGAGAAGGGGTCCCCTCAGTGAGAGAGCCAGACTGGGATTCGGGCATCTTGGACTTAGTTTGATCCGGGGGCGGGGGCTGGGCAGCCCAGGCTCATGACACAGCGACTGGGCCTGCTGGTTGCTGGCAGTGTCGGACCTTGTTGGCCCCCAGCCCAGGCCCAGAATAGCTCTGGGGCTGGGTGGGGCCTGAGCCAGACCTGTGTGTACACAGACATGCCCTTGTGTCCCAGGACACTCATGTATGCAGGAACACACATGCACACTGCATTTGGCTGTGTGTGTCTGGGTGTGCGGCTTGGTGCGCTTTCCATGGAGCAGTGTGTGGGTCTGCGTTCGTGTGGATGTGCACATGGTCTGCACACGTGCTCCAAGACAGGGTTGGCTCCAGAGCTGTACAACACGTGGCCCTGCCAGTGGGCTCAATAATAGATGGGTCTGTGTGGCACAAGTGAGTTTACAGCCCCCCACCCCCATACACACACATTCCCATGACCTGAAGAATCATATATATTTGCAGAGGGCGTGGGAGGGCACGCATCTGTACTGGGACTAGGCAAGGGCCCTTAGCTGTGTTTCGGGGGCCAAGGGGTAGGTGGTGGCTGCCTTTGTGAACCCAACTGCAAAATGGATGTAACTATGGTATAATTGCACTTCACAAACTAGTAAATGCTGTTCATTATGATTCCTACTGTCATTGTTGTTAAAGACCCAGGGACCCAGAGGCCTGACCTGGCCCTGGGAGAGAAGCTGGACAGGTCTTACTCCATTGGCAGATAATAATAAATCAGGGGTCAGCAATGCCTGTGAGGTCACCAGTAAGTGGGGAGTGGGTAAGGGAAGACTGAGCCCCCTACCCCCCCATGCCAGAGCTCAGCCAGAATTCTGAGGCTGCTGGGAGGCATGGTGCCTGCTGCCAATCTAGAAAGAGACAGAAGGGGGTAGGGGAGGTACCTGGTGGGTTTGAGAGACTCCTGTGTGCCAAAGGAAGTGATGGGGGCCCAGCCTAGTGGCCAGAGGGTGACTGGGTGCCAGACAGCAGGCTCCTTTGTGTAAGCTTGAACCGAAGTCCCACCCCCTTCCAGGAGGTCTGTGGGGACTAGGCTTCTGCTACCCTTTCCAAGGTCGCAGGCCCTGGCACAGACAACTGCTGGCTTCACGCTCCACTGGGCCATTTTCAGGAGTGGGGGTAGGGGGATTTTCCCACTTCCACAAGGTCACACAGGAGTGTGGTTAGTCCTGCCTGGCTCAAGGGGCAGTGGGTGGCCTCGGTTTACCCCAGTACCAGCTACAAGGCTCACAAACCCACCCAGCGCTCGTTTGCGCCAGCCTCTGTGACTCCCGGCACCCCAGGCCCACCGGGCGGCGGCGGCGTCAGAATCGGTGGGGGAGGGGGACTGGGAAAGCCCCACCAGGACCAGGAATTGGGGGACAGAGAGCGCCGGCTTCCTCCCTTTCCCCACCCCCAGCTGAGTGCCAGAAGCCTTTGGACCCTGGAAGGCGCCAGAGGGAGACCTCTGGCGAGACCTCGCGCAAGGGGACTGACAGACGCATTGTCCCGTCTCTTCCCTGGAGAGCCCCTTGGCGCCCCCGCCCGTAGGTCACACTCCGAGGAGGGGCGGAGGGGGCGGGACAGCGGGGCGGGGGGCGGGACGAGGGGCGGGGCGGCGGGCGGCGCGAGGCGGGCTGCGAGCAAGCCGCCGCAGCTGCTTTCCGGGCGCCGGGCACCTGCACCGCACAGGTAAGGGCGGGGTGGAGGTCGCGCGCCCGTTGGCCGGCGTCTCTGCTCCTCGCTCCCCTCGCTCCCGGTGGGACTTTCACCTCCGCGCCCCCTGGGGTTGCCGCGTCGCGGTCCCTTCAGGACTTCCAGTCTCCCGCGGCGCTCACGCCCCGGCGTTCTGAGTTTGTTCGAGGGCTCCCTCTGTCCTAGCGGGGTTCAGCCTCGTCCTGCCTGCCCCACGGCCACCGGGGGTCGGGTTTAGGGGCAGCGCATAGATAGCCCCGTCGCCCCCGAGGCCTTGCATGACACGAGCGCAGTGCTCAAGGGCTTGACCTGAGACAAGGTGCGGGGGGCCTCCGGGTCTGGTTCAGCCTGAGACTGGCAGGTGGCGGTGAGGTCTGGTGTAGCCCGCAGTGAGATCCACAGATGCCTGCCTGGGTCAGGATCCCCAGAGTTTGGGGAACTCTAGTGACTTTGTGTGCCTGGGTAGAGAGAGGAAGGGAAGCTCCAAAGGGGTGGGGGCGAGCGCTCTGGGACAAGAAATTTGGAGCCTTAGCAGAGCAGAGGAAGGAAGTTGAGAGTAGACGCGGGGGTGAAGACTGGTCAGTTGTGACAGCTCAGTACCCCCTCGCGGGGGCAGCCTTCTCTCTGTCCACCACTGGGCTTGCTGGTGGGCTTCCTGGTGGATTTGCTGGTGGGTTTCCAGGGCAGTGCAGGAAAAAGCCTCCACAGCAAGCAGAACTTCCTTGCCTTTCCAGACCAGGAAATACCAGAGTGGGTGCCATGACAGGGTGTGGCCCAGGGGCCTGAGGGGCCAGGCCTTGGAGACTGCACTGAAGGCCTCAGTGACCCTGCCCGGGAGGGACCCAGTGTGGACAGGGCCCGGAATGCAGGGGAGAAAGCAGGTCTGGCTGCTCATTAGATTGCCACGGGGTCGGGGAGCTGACTCACCTAGGCACGCCGAGACTGGCCAGGTCTGTTCTCGCCCCACCCCATGGTAAGCTTTCAGGATGCCTGGGGAGGTAGGAGGCTGGGCCCTGCCAGGAACTTGCTGTGTGCCCTCAGGTGAGTTGCCTAACCTCCCTGATCCACCTAGCTCAGGTGAGCTGGTGGGGCTGGGAGCCAAAGGCCTAGATCTGAGCCTTCTACATGCTCTATATGTCTCTGGGCCCTCCCGTTCCTTCCTAGGCCTCAGTTTCTCCATATGTATAGCATGTGCAATCTCCCACTAGGTGGGTGTAGGGACAGCTGTGGGTTGGGGGTGGGACTAGGGTTTGAGTGGGGAGTTCTCCACCTGGGTCCCCTCATGTTAAGATTCAGCACTTCTTCCTCCCCACCAGACATACTCATTTATCCTCATGCCTGGCCTGCCCCGCCCTCACTCTCTCCTTATCACTACCAGACTGAAGCTCAAAACTCCCTAACCTGGGAGCCGGGCCCCTTGGGGCCACCAGCCCAGACCCCCAACCTCAACTGCAGCCTCCCCCCGATACACACACACTGCCCTGCCAGCTATGCTTAATTTCTGGCCTTACTCCAGGGAGTGCGACTCCATTCCCTCGGTAGAGTTAGAGGTCCCTTTGGGGTACCACAGCTAGAAAGATCCCAACTGGGGACCGTAAGATTCATCCTGAGGAGCCCTAGGCTGATTTCAGAGGTCTGAGTCTCCATACCTAGAACAGTTTTTCTCTACCTGTTTCTCCTTTCTAGGGGGAACTAAAATAGTTTGAAGCTCTGGTCTTGTTGGTCCCCCATATTCACAGAGGAGGTGGCTGAGGCCCAGAGAGGAGCTGGGTGTGGATCAAAGGGGGCATGGCCAGGGCTGAGCAGCCTATAGGGTCAGAGGAGTCCTTTGGGGGCAGCTGAGGCAGGGGCCATGGGTCCAGAGTGGGGGAGCAGCTGCCAGCCCTGTGGGGGTGAGGAGGAGGAAGCCTGAGGTGAGGCAGGGCAGAGAGCTCTCTGCCTGGTCATAGCATTGGCTGCAGGGGTGCTGCCTGGCCCTCATGTACGTGTGGGGGTGCTGCCATTCATGAATCTGCAGCAGCCAGTTACTTCCCACAGGTTTCCTCCTGGCTCCCCCCAATCTGGTGCCCAGTCCATACCTTACTCCTGGCCACATCCTTTGCCTTTAGTCAATGTCCGCTCGCTCAGTTGAGACCCCCAACTGACTGCCAGCTGAGGGTGAAAAGGTCACCTTACCCTCCCCCCCAATGCGCGTGTGTGCGCGCACGCGCGCACAAACACACACACACACACACACACACACACACACACACACAGCCTTTCCAGTCCATCAGTTTTTGGCAATATGGGTGAGGGCCAGGGGGCCCAGGCCAGGCTTGCTGCATCCCTGACCCTTTGGCTGGGCCTTGACTGAGCTCACCTGGAGCCAGCACAGGAATGGGGATGGTGCCTGCAGCAGAAGGGGCTGCCTCTAGCAGCTTCCCTTCCTGCCTCTCCCTCGAAAAGCCTCGCCCTCCTGAAGCAGCAGCAGCAGCAGGAAAGGTGGGGCAGGAATGCCTGCTCGGCTCTTGGCCAGAGTTCTGAGCAACGGCCCCCTCTGCCTCAGAGTCGATTCGTCCCCTGGCAGTCATGGCTCTGCCAGGGGCTGGGAGTGACCTATGGTGGCCTGGAGGTGGGGTGGGGACAGCTGAGACCCCTTCTTATTTACCCTTTTGGGCCTGCTTGCATTGCTTGCCTGTCACTGGCTGCCTGGGTTAAGTCTGCCCCACCCAGGTCAGCTAACTCCAGAGCCTCCGTAGTCTAAGCCAGGGAGAGGCAGAGTCTGAAGATCTTGGACTAAAAGACGGGAGCTCTCAGCCCTGAGATGTCCGGTCATGTCACCTGGCAGACTCCTCTGCGGGGTGAGGGCAGCAGGCTTGTTGGGGGAGGGCTGAGTCTGAATGGAAAGTAGCCTGATGTGCGGGTGGGTCTGCGTCTCAGGCGGAGGCCATATTCCTAGGCGATCCCCGCCTGCTGGGGGTGGCGGGGGTACCTCCCTCAGCAGTAGGACTTCCAAGGGCTCTAACCCACCTGCCCACCCTCACTTGCCCCCGTGTCTTGAGTTGGATCCATCCGGTGGGGTCCGCTGGGTGGGGGTGCCCACCCACGCTGACCTCACCCGCTTGCTGCTTGGTGCTGTCTCCTCCGCATCTGTTCACAGGTCCTCCCAGGTCTGCTCTGGGCCCAGCAGCCCCTGCTCTGAGGACCTCCGTGGCTCCTCTGCTGGCTGCTTGGGCTCCCTTGATGGGCCCGTCATGGCGCCTGGGCCCTCGTGCTCACGAGCCTTTGCTCTCGTGCTTTCCCCCTGCTGGCCTTGTCTTCTCTGCCTGTTTTTGCCCATCCTTCCTGGCTCCAGCAGCCCCCTCTGCCCTTAGACAGCCCTGCTGGGGCACAGCGTCCTGCGCCGTGACCTTGGGAACGAGACTGGGTTTCTCTGACAGCGTGTTCTTGTCTCTAGAGACTCGATGGAGAGGGGCAAGGTCAGAGGTCCACTAGACGTTACTCTGAGCCCTTGGGAGCCAAGGTAGGTATTGGGGCCGGGAAGTGAGCAAGCCAGGACTGGGCTGAAGGAGCATCTGCCTTTTGGGATAAAAGGAGAGGCTCCCCTTGGCAGTGCTGCACGCCTCTCAGCCAGACCCAGGCGGAAAGTGGGGCAGGGGCCAGTGGCCAGTCCAGGGTCTCTCTTGGAGGCGGCCCGGGCTCGTTGCTTAATTCTGACACGGGTGGTCCTGAGGCTTGCTTCTGGGTGCACAGCCTGAGAGAGTGGGCACTGACCCCGGGGCCGCTGGCGCTGCTTGGCTCTAGTCTGTGAACTGTTCGAGGCCCTGAGCGAGCGCCCTGGCCATGTGCAGCCCCGAGGAGGCGGCCCTGCTGCGCCTGGAGGAGGTCTTCTCTGCCACCCTCGCCCGCGTCAACAGCCTCGTCCTCCAGCCCCTGCTGGCCGCTGGTGAGTCTGCTCTCTGGGGCTGGGGGGGCAGGGGGGGGACACGCGAACCATTCCAAGGACAGAGGCCCAGCTTGTCGGTCCTCTGAGCTGCAGCTTTCTCAGTCTCAAAGGACAGTGGTGACACTTGGGGTCTGGATCTCCGAGGGCCTGGTCCTGACCTCGGTGGCCGACTGCCGCCCCTATCTGTGGACCCTGTCCTAGCCCCGCCCGCTGTGCCCGTGGCTGACAGGCCCCCTGCTAGACCTGAATTCCCATCTTGCTCCTGCCCAGGGCACAGCTGCCTGGACGACAGGGCGCCTAGTTTGCTGCTGTGACCAGGGACCTCGGCAGGTGTCTTCTCAGGGCCCTCTGTGCCTCTGTAAATGTCAAGGAACTCAGGCACCTGTGGTTTCTCCTTCAAGACCTGAGGAAGCCCAGAGACTCAGGGGCAGTTAGCGTGTGTTTGGAGCCCTGGGTCACAGTGCTGTCCCTGTGCAGTACGGAGGTGGAGGGACATGTCCCCCTACCTCCTCTCCAGGGTGCGTCCTGCCGCTCGGCCTGCCTGGCCCCTGCTGAGCTCAAGGGGCCCTATCAGCTTCCTATCCTGTCCCAAGGGCCCCAGGGAGTGGGGCCCTGGCTGCAGCTCCAGGGGTGTGGGTGCTGCAGGCCCTCAGTGACCAGCTGGGGCTCCTGGGTGCTCACCGGGAGGTGGAGCGGCCCTCCCCACACTGGCTGTGCCCCTGCCCCACCCAGAGCCCTCCGACACCCCGGGCAGAGAGTGCCTGCAGCTCTTGCACCAGAGCGCCCAGCAGCTCTGGGAGGTGACGGAGAAAAGCCTGCACTCGCTGCAGGAGAGGCTGCGCCGCCCGGACTCCCTGGGTCTGGAATCCCTGCTGCTGCTGTGCCACGCTGACCGCGTCCTGCAGGCCCACGTGGAGTAAGCCAGTCGCGCCGGGCTCAGCCGGGTGTCGGTGCCGCTGGGCACGGGGGCTCCCTGGTTCAGGGCTTAGCAAGGGTCTGGGTGCGACTCACCGGGGCTCAGCCTCACGGGCTTGGCACCAGCCTGGGGTGGACTTAGGCACCTTCAGCCTTGGGGCCTCCCAGGACAGGCGACTTGGTGAGTCAACTTGTCTAGCCGGGTTATCAGGACCAGAGGTTACCAGTGCGCCCAACCAGACTGCTTGCTGGGCCCCCCGGCTGTAGCCACTCAGTGGGCGGGATCTGGGGACCCGAAGAGCAGCTGCAGAGCGGGCCGGGGTCTGGGTCTGGAGCGGAGGGCCAGCCTGACGACGTCGGTGCTGCCTGCAGGTACGTCGAGGCCTGCGCGAGTTGCGTGGCGGCACAGGTGTTTCAGAAGGCAGAAAAGAGGAGGAGGTGAGCATGGGCTTGCAGGGCCTCTGAGAAGATGGGGTGCTGGGAGGGTAGCTCTGGGGAAGCCCTGAGTCTCAGTGTGACTCTCCCGTGGCCTCCTGGCTCTGGCAACTGCCCACCGAGCCACACTAGAGGAGAGGGAGGGACGCCCACTAGGCTGTGAGCGGAAGCCAGGCAGCCACAGGCAGGGGTGCCCCTCGGTGGGGAAGGGGTGCCCCTCCTGCTCCGGTGGGTGGTTGTGACCCCTTCACATTCTGAGATGTCGCTACTGAATTTCTGATAGGGCTTCCCGGGCTCTGAGTTTGTCTGAGAGGAGAGGGGTTTGTGGCCTGGGACTGGTCGGAGATCTGGGGGGCTTGCAGGGGTGGGGTGGAAGGAGGGAGAGTGAAGATGGCGTGTGGCCTTCCCTACACTCAGCCAGTACTGGCGGGGCCAGCGGAAGGTGCTGCGGCAGCTCCTGTCGGGCGTGAGCTCAGAGGGCCCGGTGGGCACCGTGCTGGTCCACGCCCTCCGCCAGCCCCTCACCCATCACGTGCAGCAGTATGTGCTCCAACTGCTGAGTCTTGGGGACACCATCAGGGAGGTAGGTAGCAGAACAGGGGAGGTATGGGGGGCTGCTGGCACTGCCCACCAGGCCTGTTGCCTGTGGGAAGTTGAGGGAGGGGAGAGAGGGGGCCCACCTTGTTCAGAAACCTGGGTTTGGGAAGGACCCTGAGGGCACACGTCCTATTCTGGGGTGCTTTAAAGGACCTGTCGTTGCCCCGGGGAGTGGGTTCTGAGACACACACCCTGCCTGGTGCACCCAGCACAGACCCGCAGAGCAGACACAGAATCATGTACTGGGCATGAGGACCCATGTCCCTGAGACCCATTTGGGGGACTCGGTGAGTGTCCTGGCCCTCCTGGAAGCTCCTCCCTGTGGCCGCTCCCCAGAGGAGGGGCTGGCAGGCAGAAAAGGAACAACTTCGGCTTAGACGGAGACCTCGCTGCAGTCGGCTAGGCCAGGGCTGGGGCAGCCGTCACAGGTGGGGCGAGGCTTTGACAAGCCCCCAGCACCAGCTGCTCTGTCCCCCCTCAGTGTGACCCCGCTCGGGAGCTGGTGGTGCATGCGGCCACCATCTTTGGGGACCTACAGTCCTTCATGGCGCAGGCGATGGACCAGGCTGTGGCCACACAGGCGCTCTGGCTGAGCAGCCGGCTGAGGGTGAGTCTGGGGCCGGAGGGGGGTCAGAGCGGGAGTCTCTGTCATGCAGTGACCGGCCTACTGAGTGGCCCGTGCTGCTCGCTGTGCTCTCTGTGCCTCAGTTTCCCCCTGTGAGGTCCTATCTGGCCATCCCTGCCCATTTGCTGGCCCTGGGGAAGAGCCATCAGTAGAATTGGGGTGTCACCTGACGATTATACCCCATGTCACTGCCCATCATGGCAGGCACTGCCCCTGCGGGTGGGCAGTCCCCCATGCCCTGAGAGGGCATGCCAAGCCTGGTCAGTCCGGAACAGTTATCTGCTGGGGCCCACTAGTAACTGGAACAGGGGACAGGGCCAAGAGTTGCCAAGGAGATGCAGGGTTGGAGAATTCTGTGAGCGCTGATGGGGGCTTGGTCATGGCTCGGGTGGGGCGGGGAGGACAAACGAAGCTTTAGGAGAAGTTGCGCCACCCTGCTGGGGGTGGCTGGGCGTGACTCTCCGGGCCTTAGGCTGCGCCCATCACTGACCCTGGGCGCTCCGGGGTGCTGCAGCTTCCTGGAGCAGGCCTCTAGGAGAGGCTCAGGGTGAGGGGAGATGCCCCAGGGCAGGCAGGGCGGCTGAGCCCCTCTCTCGCGCCTCCCCAGCATGTGCTCTACACCCCTGCTCGCCGCCTCTTACAAGACAGCCAGGAGGTGCCCGTGACAGTGTTCCCGCTGCGGGCTGAGCGCGTGCTGCTCCTTAATGACGCTCTCGTCCTGTTGCAGGTGGGTAGGACTGACCAGAGGTCTTGGGGTCACAGAGGGGCTGTGGGGTGTGGTTGAAAAAAAGAGTGAGAAAGAGACAGGCAGCTAGGAGGTCACGGTGCAGAATCTTCCAGAGGAAGGTATGGCATTCAGGGTAGAAGGAACAGCACGGGCAAAGGTTCAGACTGAGGAGAGCCTGAGCTGAGCTCAAGACGGTGAGTGTGGAGGGGCCGTGACACTGGAGAGAGGACTCGCACTGAGGGCTGCAACCTCTGGGCAGGAGGCGCCTTAGAGGGGTTTCCAGCATGTGCTGATGGGGCAGCTGCATTTCCAGAAGTCCACTCCAGTGGCCTTGCTGAAGCAGGGTGTTTGTGTGGGTGGCGGAAGGCTGACCCAGGTTTCTGGCCAGAACTGGGGTGGGAATGGAGATGCAGCAGCTGCCTTTGAGGTGGGGTGCGAGGAGCCCAGTTCTGGTCACGCCAGGCCCTGCGGCCTGGACACACCAGGACATGCCAGCTGGCATGTGCTTGGGGGTGAGACTGGCCCCCGGAAGAGGAGCAGGCGAGCCTCCGGACTGGTCTCTGAACAACCCCTGTGCCCTGTCTTCTTGCAGGGCCACAGTGTCCACACCTTTGATCTGAAGCTGGTGTGGGTAGATCCTGGGCAGGATAAGTGAGTGACCCCGCCACCGAGACTCCTGTCTTTCCCTCTCCCCACCCCCACGAAACCTGCCTGAACCCAGGCTCTGCCTTGCTGCACCCCCAACCCCTCCTGCACAGAGCTGGAGCCCGCTCATCACCTCTGTCTGTCCAGGAACACGTTCCACCTCCTGACTCCCGAGGAAGGGTTCTCCTTTCGTGCCAACGATCCTCAGGGCCGGGTGAGTGTGGGTGAGGGGTGAATTGGGGAGGCAGGGTTAGGGGAGTGCAGAAAGGTGACAGACAGGAGGGGAAGGGGAAGACACAAGTATGCAAGCCTGGGGGCTTCATGACTGTGTCAGGTCTCAGGATCTTGGTGAGAGAGTCAGGGGTCAGCCTGGGGTCAAGGCTTCAGAAGGCTAGAGAGAGTGGGGTGCTTCTCTCAGTGAAGCCAGGGTCGGGGCCTGTGTTGATCCCCGCCTGGTGGTCTTGTCTGGCCCCTCTGAGCAGGCCCTAAAGCTGCGGACAGGGGTCTCAGGTCTGGAGGGAGGGCCCTAGGGAGCAGCGTGGAGCTGCTGGGGCTTCCCCCAAGTGGCTGAGCAGCGCTGGGGGTGAATAGTGGAAGGGTGGTGCCTGGAGTTGCCCCAGAAGGCTTCCTAAAGGTGCTGCCTCCAGCAGCAGTGACTGTTTCCCCTGCCCCCACAGGCCGTCTGGCAGGGGAAGGTGACCCAGGCGGTGTACCAGGCCCTGCATGGGAAGAAGGACTTCCGGGTGCCAGGGGCTGTCCTGGATCCCCCTTCGCCCCCCAGCTGCCGCTATGTAGCATACACCTTCCGTGCGGAGGGCCGGCTGTGCCAGGCCACCTACGAGGGCGAGTGGTGCTGGGGCAGGCCCCATGGCAAGTGAGTGACTGCTGGGCTATGCTGGCAAGACTCCTCGTGGGAGTCTGAGGGCAGACAGGAACCAGACAGGAGCTGTGTGGACCTGATTTGTGCCTCGGGGCACAAACCACAGACTGTTCAATTTGTCTCCAGAGTCTTCAGTTCTCTTGGGCAGGAGCTGGCCCATAGCAGGTGTATGCCACATGGTGTTGATGCTGATGACTCTGGACGGCCTGGGGCAGGTGTCAGCTCAGGGCCTGCAGTTAGTTGCCTGTTCGCTGTCAGGAGGGAAGACGAATAATCCTCCCATCTCTGTAGCATTACCTGGCGGTGGTGGAAATGGTTTGCAGACATTCTGTCTTCATGGATCCTCACAAGGATGCTCTGGGGGAGTATTATCACTCTATTCAGAGGTGCAAAAACAGAGACCCAGAGACTAGCACGATTTTCCCAAGGCCTCAGGCCACATTATAGGGTGAGCCTGGCCTCAGTAGCAGGTCATGACCCCACAGGAAGGTAGACTTTTAAAGAACATGTGATTTCACCCTACGTTGCAGCTGGGAAGACAGGCCCAGAAAGCAAAAGGTACTTCCAAGGTTGTGCTGTCAAGCAGATCCATTTATTTTTGCCTCCTTCTAGAAAGAGCTTGAGGAAACCTATGAATGAAAAGGCAGGGGGAAAAAATGTTGTATTAGAAGAGGGGAGGATGATAGAACCTCCACTGACTGGCATTTCGCTTAAGCTTGAAGTTTAGCTCTGAGCTTCCTGTTGGTCAAGGGAAAAAGGGAACTTGAATGATTCCAGGGTTCTTCCTATTGGGTAATGCTGTGAGGCTGCTAGGGCGGTTGTGCCAGGAATGGAGAAGGGCTGAGAGCCTTTGTGGGATCTCAGAGCTCAGAAATGAGGACTGGATGTAGACAGACAGTCCAACCCAAGGGGAATCTAGGCTTCTGAGATCTTGTGAGTTGAGGGATGGGTCTGGTGGGCCTGATGACCATGGACTTTGACTGTGTTCCAGGGGAACCCTGAAGTGGCCAGATGGGCAGGAACATGTGGGAGATTTCTGTCAGGGCCTGGAGGACGGGTAAGGCTGGGCTGATGCTGGAGTGTGTGGTGGGCAGGGCAGGTGGTTTTCACCCCTGAGAAGGCTTGCTGGAGGCAGGACTCTCCTGGGTGGCCTGGAGGAAGTGTGGTGGTCATGTCTGTGACCCCAGGGCTGACTTCCTTCCTCACCAGCTTTGGCATCCGCGTGGTGCCCCTGGCCTCTGAGGACAAGTATGACTGTTACAAGTGCCACTGGAGTGAAGGCACCATGTGTGGCTATGGCATCTGTGAGTAAGTGCCCCTCGAGGCCTGAGGGCAGGGGTGGGCCCCTGGGACCGGCATGTCCCCTGGCGCGCACCCTGTGAAGCAGGACCAGTCACTGGTGACCCTCTCCAGGTACGGCACTGATGAGGTATACAAGGGCTACTTCCAGGAGGGTCTGAGGCACGGATTTGGGGTCCTCGAGAGTGCCCCACAAAGCCCTCAGCCCTGCAAGTACACAGGTCACTGGGAGAGGGGCCAGAGAAGTGGTTACGGCATTGAGGAGGACAGTAACAGGTGAGTGGTCTGCAGGGGGCGGGGCGCCGGGGGGCGGGGCGCCGGGGGGCGGGCCCTCACTGACCAACGCGTCTGAGGGCGTGGGCTCCGGGTGTCAGTGGGTCCCCTCCTTTTGTTCCCCTGAGTCTCTGAAGCCCCTCACTTGCTCTCCACCGCCCCCTGCCCCTTGTTGCTGAGCTCAGCCCGAGGTTGCCCTGGCCTGGACCCCCTCCTGAGCTGCTGGAGAGAGGTTTATGGCTCCCAGCCTGCTCTGTCTGAGGATCCCAGCTGCCAGACTCTGGGCTGTGGGCAAAGCCCTGCTCCTTCGCCTGGCATTGAAAGCCTCTGATATCCCCCCGCCCGTGCCACCTGTGCACCCCTCCAACCTTCTAGACCCCTGAACATCCCCATGTATCCGTTGCCCACCCCTGCCTCCCTGGCTTTGCATGTGCGTTAATGGCACCTCCCACGTCTTCTGTCCTTCCCTGGGAAGCCTGCAGTGGCCTCCCCGAGGCAGGGTCCCTTCTTCTACTCTCCGTCACTCTCTGGGGTCCTGTGTCCCAGTTGAGTGGACTCAGGCGATGCCTGCTCCAGCAGAGCGCGCAGAGGTGCTTGGGAACAGTTCCGAGCCCACTCTGGCCACTCTCCCCCTCCTGCAGGGGCGAGCGCTATATCGGCATGTGGCAGGCTGACCAGCGCCACGGCCCGGGGGTCATGGTCACCCAGGCCGGTGTCTGCTACCAGGGGAACTTCCAGGCCGACAAAATGATGGTGAGTGGGGTGACCTGTGTGTCTCCTGAACGACCCATTCCTTGTACTGGGGCTGACATTCTGGAGCCCATTCTATTTTGGAGGCCTCAAAGGTCAGCTGAGACCAGTCAGGGGTGTATGGGGCACAAAACTGGGTTCTCAGATGCTAGAGGGAGCAGAACCTGGGCAGGAATCTGCTTCTGTCACCTGCCTACCCTGGCTTTGGCCAAGTCCCTGCTCTCCCTGCCTTAGTGTCCCCATTGGCAACTTTGGTGGCTACTTATTGTAGTGAAAAAGCAAGAAGAAAAGGTGTGGTGATGGTGATGCCAGTAACGGACTCAGCAACGGACACTGATAGGCCCCGAGCTAGCTCTGGGCCACGTCTTCCTCATGGGGAGATCCCACATCGTGCCCTCATGGGGTCCTCCCAGTAGCCCTGTGGGCGATACTATTGTCCCAGGCACAGAAATGACAGACCCCAGTGGGCAGGGAACTTGCCCACTGTCACACTGTGGCTGGGCAAGACCCAACCCAGGTCTGAGCTGGGGCACCAGCGCTCACCCTCTGCCTCCCCGACACCCCGCAGGTGCTGGGCTTGTGAGGCTCTGGCCTCAGGGCTGTGACTGAGGCTGTGACTAGCTTGTTTATGCTCTTTGTTCTGGAAGTGATCAAAGGAGGCAGAGAAGGCAAGAATGGACACAAACAATAGATTCAGAACACAAATTGTGCCCCATTCGACTCCGAGCTCCTTGGCAGCCAGTCAGCAGGGAGCCTGTTTAGCGACACTGTCGTGTCCAGCGAAGTTCCCCAGGCTGGTTGCTGAGAGGGTGCTGGAGAGGAGGAGCTGGGTCCCCGGTGCCACAGACCAGCAGCGCACCTAGCACCTCGCACAGTCCTGGGAGGGCCTGTGGGTCAGCGCCCACCTCCCCTTGCCCTCCATCCTTCCCGCCCTAGTCTCCTGGCCCTTCTTCACCCACACTCCTTTTCTCCTGGCTGCCTTTGCTAGGGCTCAGGGGTCCTTCTCTCTGAAGACAACTCCTTGTATGAAGGCAGCTTCACCAGGGATCTGACCCTTGTGGGGAAGGTAAGGGCCGCTGAGCCCCCGCCCACTCCCTGCTGAGCCTCAACTATTCTCCATTCTCCCCCTTGGACCCGGAGCTAAGGGTGTGGGCCGTGAATGGGGGGGTAGGGGCGGCTCCTCCCACCTCTAGCACCTCCAGTGGGTGGGCACAGCAGCCTCCTCTGGAGAGGCAGGAGGGGGCAGGTGCTTTGAGTGCAGACGGTGCTGGGGTGTCCCCCTCCCAGGTCCCTGGTTGGGAACCCCCCTTGCGTCACCACCGTCGGTGCCCGGAGCAGGTGCCCACAGTGTCACTGTCCATCAGTGTACTCCTGCCCGTGCTGACCCAGAAGGCAGCTGTGTCCCTGCTGGGGCCTTCGGGGAAGTGGGGGCTGTTGTGTTTTGTAATAACTGGAGGGCACTGCGGCACCTAACGGTGGAGACAAGAGTGCTGTGAATGGGACACCCCAGGCCACAAGGAATTGCCCCGCCCCAGGCCTCTGCCTGCCTCCGGGCTTGCCACCCCCAGCCCCACCTGGTGGGTCTCCCTGCTCTGACCTGTGACCCTTCTCTCTCCCCATCCCCTGTGTCAGAGAGGAGCCCTGGGTGGCCAGCAGAGCTGTTGGTGGGGTTCCCTGGGGGTGGAGGAGCACGAGCCCCTTGGGGTGGCACAGACGCAGCAGCTGGTGGGAAGGCCAGCTCTCTGCGTCTGGCCCCTGAGGCCTGTCGTGACTGGCTGGAGGGCAACTGGGCAGACGCCCGCATCTCCCTCTCCTGCCTTCCAGGGCAAGGTCACCTTCCCCAATGGCTTTACTCTGGAGGGCTCTTTTAGCAGCGGGTCAGGGAGGGGACTACACACGCAGGGCGTGCTGGACACGGCTGCCCTCCCTCCAGACCCAAGCAGCACCCAAAAGAGGTGAGAAGCTGACCCTCTGACCCTGCCTTCCCAAGATAGCCTGGGGGCATTTCTGTGATCCTACCCCAGACAGGGCTAATCAGAGGGGACTTTCTGTACCGCTCTTACCTGTTTGGAGAGCTCAGAGAGCCCAGGGCATGAAGCCTCAAGTCAGAGGCTCTTATAATCAAGGGTTGTGTGGCAATGATTCTACACTCAGCAAAACGGGGGGCTTGTAGGAACATTACATGTAGGCTTTGCTTAGACCTGCTTTTTTTCTAGAAAGGATGCAAGACAGTTTACAAAACAAACCAAATAGACAATAGCAAAATAGAAAATGAAAGTGTGATTTGAGCTTATGAAAAGAAAGGGAGGCACAGACAGGGCCTACAATGGTTACAATTGAGCTTTGGCCCGGCTCTGAGTTCCCTGATAGCCAAGGTGAAGAAGGAAACTTGCTATGTGGAATTACTGTCATTACAGTGGGGTGTTTGAAGATGGTGGGGACAGACTTCTCTCCCATGGAGTCAAAGTTCTTCCTTAGAAAACTGTAGCTCAGCAGACTCTTGCTATGTGTGTTGAGGAAGACTTGGCTTTGCTGATGAGGGAATCGGTGGGTGGTGGTCCTTACGGGACATGGTCCCAGCAGCATTTTAGATGTGGGGAGAGAGTGGAGCTGATGCTTGATCCGTTTTCCCTGCATGCTGCTTCTCCCCAGCAGCAGGCACTGGAAGCGAATGGCAAGCTCTAGGGGCATGACCCAGTGCGGTTAGGGTACAGGCATAGGAAAACCCAAAGCGCCTCAAGCTCAGGAAGGAACCAGGCGTGATGGGGAGAAGGCTGGAGACCTGTGGCAGGGGAGTCCTGGACCTCGGGCACTGGGCCCTCTTAGGCCAGGACCCCACTGTCTGGGCTTGGTGCTGCAGATCTTTCTGTCTCCTTCCCAGGGCTCTGTGTCCTTTTGTCTTCTGCTGGCTCTTTTCCTCTCTCTGCCTCTTCTTTTCCTGCTGAAGCCCTGGAGATCAGCCCTCTCCACATCTCTTACCCACCCACCCTCCCTGGGTCCTGACTCTGGGCATCCCCACTGCCCCAAGAGCTTGCCCACCACCGCTCCATCCCTGCTTCTGTTCCCAATGCCGCCATTGCAGGCAGCTGGGTCTGGGCTCCTTCCCTGTGGAAAGCCGCTGGCAGGGCGTCTACAGCCCCTTCCGAGACTTCGTGACAGCCGGCTGCCCCGGGCACCTGCAGGAGGCCCTGTTGGGCCTCCATGTGCCCAGCCAGAGGGAGCTGCGCAAGTCCCAGGAGCATCTGTGCTGTGACAGGTGAGGTCCAGGCGTGTGTGTGCGTGTGTGTGTGCGTGTGTGCGTGTGTGTGTGTGTGCGTGTGTGCACGCACCCATGTGCACTCATGGGGGCATCCGGACGGCCAGTGTTGAGGGGCTCGGAGTGGGCCTGGGCCCGGCGCGGGCGAGACGCCTGTGCACGCTGCCCCAGGACCCACCCCGAGGACAGCGCGGGCAGAATGGAGGACATCCTGGAGGAGCTGCTGCTGCACCGGGAGCCTGAGGCCCTGCGGCGGTGCCTCAGGAAGGTGAGGGCCTGGGGACGGTGGCCCGTGGGGAGCTGGCCTTCTCACTGCCCCTAGAGCTGACCAGAGGGGACAGACCTGTGGGTCCCTTCTCGGGGCCTCAGTGTTCCCATCTGTGCAATGGGCGCGACCTTGGGCAGCCTGTCGGCACGCCCTTGATGCTGGGTGTCTCTTTGTTGCCTGCACTGGCCCAGGCTCTGAACAACTCACTGCACCCCCTCGGGAAGTTGCTCCAGACGCTGATGCTGACCTTCCAGGCTACGTACGCCGGCATTGGGGCCAACAAGCACCTGCAGGGGCTGGCCCAGGAGGAGGTGAAGCAGCACGCCCAGGAACTCTGGGTGGCCTACAGGTGCGCTCAGTGGCACGGGGGGACATGGGGACAGGCGCTGCCCAGTGACCCAGAAGAAGGGCTCTGCCCTTCCATGCGTCTGCTCTGCCTGGCACCCTAAGTCGGAATGGTGCTTCCACCTCCGGTCTAGATCCAGAAAGGACTAGAGGGTGGGCTGGTCAGTATGCAGCAAGGGGGCTAGGAGTGGGGAGATGACCCAGGAAATGCTAACCCCACTGGAAGCTGAGCCTGACCCTGTCTCAGGCCCCATCTCCAGTCCCAGCTGACCGTGGCCCCACAAACACTACAGATAGGGCCTTAGGCCTGAGTTGCTTCTGTTGCGGGGCTGCCGTCTATGCTTCAGCCTGACTGCTGAGGTTCGGGCAGTTGGCTCGTGCACCCCAGTCTGGGAGGTGGAGTCCCCCTGCCTTAGTCTTTGGTGACGAGGGGCTGGGGCTCCATGCTGCCCCTCTCTCCCTGGTTTGCAGGAGTATGCTCAAGGTTGCCTTACAGCGCAAGGGCCTGGCCCTGGAGGAAGAAGATGCAGAGACAAGGTGACTGCCCCAGCCCCCACGGGACGGTGGGTTCCTCGCTGCTCGTGCAGCCTAACTCACATCCAGGGACATCACGCCCTGATCCTGTGGCCTCCCTTGGGGGAAACCGGCACTGGTATGGGAAGTGTTTGGGGCTCATGCTATTGACCAAGCATTGTTCGTTGCCCGTTGGAGCTCTGAATGACCCGTGACCTCTATTCCTTGGGCAAGCTGGGAGGGGGCACTGGCACAGCACATCAAATGTGTGTTCGTTCTCAATGTGTTACCCCATCCCATCTCTCGGGTGCACAGGGGGGGAGCTGCTGCCCTCGGCACCCGCATTCTATCAGCACACAGCTGGGCAGGCTGAGGTCTGGCAGCAGCTGAACTTGAAGAATTAAGAGAATCATTAAATCTGTCTCCTCCAGTTCTCTGAGATGAAACCTTGCAACTCGCCTTTAGATCCAAGACCCAGAAGCCCTGATCAGGGTGGCCTTTCTGTCACTGCAAAAGGAGTGGGCTATGGGGTCAGGCACTACGGAGAATGTCTCCCCGAGTCCTCGAACGTGTAAAGAACTAGGGGTACAAGTGGACTCGCCTGGAATGACTGCTGAGCACTTTGCTGCAAGCTACGTGTCCGCCCAGGGCCCTAGTTTTGTTTTCAATCAAAATCCTACTCTACCTGCCATGTAGATCCCCAGAGTCCAGTGAGAGACTGAGGTGGCCACAGATTGCTGTGGACTGTGACAGTACCAGGCGTGGGGGAGGCTGGAGGCTGGGGCGCTGTTTGTTGTGGGATGAGGGGCTCTCTGGGCTCCTTGAGAGCACCCCTGCCCTGCCGCCCCCAGCGTGTCCTGGTCACTCTCGCCAGGGCCCTGCAGGTGCGTGGCCTGGTGCTGCCGCTGGTGCTGCCCAGCTTCTACTCAGAGCTCTTCACGCTCTACTTGCTCCTGCACGAAAGGGAGGACAGTCTCTACGGCCAGGGCATCGCCAACCTGAGTCTGTTCCCGGACACCAAGCTGCTCGAGTTCCTGGACGTGCAGAAGTAAGCCCCCCCCGCCCAAGCCGGGCTGCCGGGTTCTTGGGAGCAGACAGAGGATACAAACTCGACTCACATTGTCTCCAGCAGGAAGGGGTGGTGGTGGTAACTGTCTCATGCACCCAAAAACATGGCCTCTGGGTTGCAGGTGTGACCGGGTCTAGGTGCTCAAGTCCCCTCCTTCTCTGTGGGTCTATTTCTGGCTCCCCTTGAGGTGGCAAACGGGCAATAATCACGCGCACTTTATGTGCTCGCTGACTCGGCGTGGCCTGGATTGGCCAGGGCTGCTGCCATAGCTGCCTCCGGGGCTGGGGCAAGGCCACCTGCTCCTGGCTCTGGGGCTGAGAGTGTTGGGGGGCAGAGACCCTCAAGGGAAAGCTGAAGAAGCACGTGCCGACCTCCTTTCTACCCTCGGTAGCCAAAATATCCTACTCTCGGCCCTTCTGGCCCATCAATACTGTGAGTGGCCCCTGCTCGAGGGAGGGGTCCCTCCCCCCCCACCCCAGCCCCCTCGCCTCACGGTGATGGTCCTTCCACCACCCCCACAGTCCTGTTCCTCTTCCATCACCGTCGCCAGTCACCAGCCCAGAAGCCTGCTTGCCCACCGCTTCCCAAGGGGGCCTCGCCCCTGCCCCACCCGCTGCCCGGCGCAGCGTGCTCCACCCCAGCCTCCCTGCTCCCCAGGTTGCGGCCTGTGTGCTGCCTGGTGCCCAGCGCCCCTGCTCACCAGCCTGCACAGGCTCACCAAGCAGCCTCCTCTCACCCTCTGGCCTGACCACTAGCACTTTGTTAGGCGGCCCCTCGGCCCGCTCCCCACCCCTCCCTCCCTACTCACCCCTCCTGTCTGGGGGTCAGATGGAGGGCTGCCTCCTCCAGAAGCCCCTCCTGCCTCGCCTTGCCTGGGGCCCAGCGCTGCACGATGGGATGCCATTGTGGATCCATCATTTGGATGCATCATTTGCTGCACTCGGCCCTGCGGGGGACCTGGTGGCCCAGGAATTTCCCCTCTGGCCTCAGAGCCTGCCCCCTCCTGGCAAAGCCTCCCTTCCTTCATTTCAGGCACCTGTGGCCCCTCAAGGACCTCACGTTGACAAACAATCAGGTGAGAAGGTGGACCTGGTGCCCCGACAGGGCGAGGTCTGAGCCTAAATTGGGCCCCCAGAGTTTGTTCAGGCATCTGCTGAGCAGCCCTCTGGCCCCAAGGCCGGTGGGAGGTGGCAAAGGAGCTGGGGTGGGCAGAGGGGGTGAGGGAGGAGCTGCCCACCCCCCAGCAGAGTTCTGATTCCCCATGTGGGTGAGTCAGCTGGACCTCAGTGACCAGACTTCTTCCCTTTTACTGCGGTGTGACCATGGGTGCCTCAGTTTCCTCACCCATGAACGTCCTTCCTGCTGTAGTTGTAGTGTCCCCTCCCGGGCTTGCTGGGAGAGGGGGGGCTGGCACACCTGGGGCAGTGGTTCTCAAAGTGCTTGCTGGGCCAGCTGCACCAGCATCTGGGCGTGTTAGACGAGCAGTCTTGGCTCTACCTCAGACCTACTGAGTCAGAAATTCGGGAAGTGGCCCTAGAACTTGTTTCAGCAAACCCTTGGCTTCGAGAGTCTTTGGCAGAGGCGCTCTCATCTGGGAGGGCCCCAGCGACCCCTGGCCAGAAATGAGTATCTGCCTTGTCCATTTTCATCCTCATCCTGGGGAGTCTCACTTCACAGTTGGGTAAACGGAGGCTGGCGATGAGCTGTGACTTCTCTGAGGCCATTCAAGTTTCTGGGCAAGACTGTGCTGGAGCCAGTGATAGGGCAGGGATGGAGGGTAGCTGGGGGCCAGCCCTGGCTCTGGGAGGAGGGGGTGACAGACCTGGGGGGCCAGAGCCTTATCCATCCTGCTCCCCCCACCATGCAGAGACACTCCCTTGTCAGAGACAAGTGCTTCCTGTCAGCCACAGAGTGTCTGCAGAAGCTCATGTGAGTCCATGCCCTGGGAGGGGGAGGGCGGAGGCAGAAGTATGGGGGCCCTGGTGGGGGCTGCCTGGGGGCCTTGGACTGGAGCCAGCTGCCTTGTGTCAGGACCACAGTGGACCCCCGGGAGAAGCTGGAGGTGCTGGAGAAGACATACGGGGAAATCGAGGCCACTGTGTCACGGGTGCTGGGCCGGGAGCACAAGCTGCCCATGGACGACTTGCTGCCGCTGCTCATCTACGTGGTGTCACGTGCTCGGTGCGCCGCCGCTCGCCAGGGGCTGGGGTGGGCTGCGGGGGGCCCCTCCTCCCCGCCCCCAACTTCAGGTCTTATGCACATAGGCTTGCTTTGTTCACCTGGGGAAGCCGAGGTCCCACCCGGGGTATGTGGGCACCACACCTCAGCTGTCCACTCTCCAGGCCAGGGCTCCTTCCCCCGCTGCTTGGCGCACCCCTGGTGGGCTCCCTTCTGACTGTGGGCCGGTTGTTCTTCAGCATCCAGCACCTGGGAGCCGAGATCCACCTAATCCGTGACATGATGGACCCCATCCACGCAGGAGGCCTGTATGACTTCCTGCTCACAGCCCTGGAGGTGAGGGGCAGGGGCGGTGGGCCGGGCAGGAATGCCCTGCTGACAGGCAGCCCCCTCCAGCGTGGACATGAGCGCAACTGTTCATTTCCTTGCTGAGGGCTGAGTTGGAGCCATGCTGGGCCTGGGGGTGGACACATCCTGGCATCGGCCCGAGTGCCTGTGCCTGTGTCTGGGAGCGGACAGCTGGCCGGACTCAGCCGCGCCTGTCCTCCCCAGTCCTGTTACGAGCACATCCAGAAGGAAGACATGAGGCTGTACCGCTTGCCCGGCCGCTGGGACTCCAAGGAGCTCTGGTAGCTTGTCCTCTTCTGGACCAGCTGCAGAAATGGGAGAGGCCGCGGTGGACTTCCTGGAGGGGCGAGCACGGCCCAAGGGGCAGGGGGCAGGATGGGCCCTGGAGGCGGGTCCTGGAGGAGACGAGCATGAGGGAGAGCCGCACTGCCCTGGCTGGGGAGGGGCGAGGGTGATGGAGGGGCTCCCGAGCTGGTGGTTCCCTGCCCTCGGCAGCCTTGGATGCCCTCCTCGACCTGCAGTCGCCCACTGACTGGGCAAGGAGCCCCCGGCTTCTCCTTGCCTGAGCCTCACCCCCAAGTGATTGAACCTCTTTGGGCCTCAGAGTTACCGTCTGTAAAATGGAGGACTAGATCATTGCGTGGGAACTTCCATCCATCTGGCTAGAGTTTTCCCGGAAATCTGCCTTTTAATCCGCTGAGCTGTAACTGAAACTCTCATGTCACTGCCAATCTCCTTTCCTGTTTTTCCACTCCTGGCCGGAAGGCTCGGTGCTGCTAGTAACTTCTCTGTTTATTGGGTCTTTTTCCCATGAGTGGTCTCCTGAGGACTTGCCTCTCAAGCTGTAAGGCAGGAGAAGCGCCCGTTGCACCCAGACCTGCTGGGTGGCCTCTGAGCGGCTCTCCCCAGCCCCCGTGGGCAGCAGTGGAGGGTGGACTCGGAGTCTCTGCGGCCGTCCATGCATCCCAGATGTAGAGGGGGGGGTGGGGCAAGCCGGGGCAGGGACAGGAGGGAGGAAACTTGCTTGGCTCCCACACTGCCAGCAGGCCCAAGAGGCCCATGAATGACACACGACCTGTGGGCCTGCGGGGCAGCAGGGTCATGGGGCAGCCTGTGCCCTGACCACTAAGCGCCTCTGGTTCAGGACCCCACCCCACATCATCAGGGGATGGTGGTCAGTGGGAACTTGAAACTTAATGATTTTAAGTGGGGCCAGAGGAGATGGGAGCTGGGTCTGGGGCAGCTTCATCCCTATTGGGCCTCAGTTTCTCCTCCCCATGTGGAGGGGCTTGAGCTGGGGGACCTATAGGTCCCCCCTGCCCCAGGAGGGGCCCGCCTGGCAGGACACCCTTGCCCTGTACTATTGCAAGTCGGGTCGTGCTTCTAGGCTCCAGGTGGGCCTCCGTGGACAAGCACTGGCCCCAGCAGCGAGGGAAGGGCTGGAGGCGCTGAGAAAGTCCACTCACACCTGAGCCCAAGGCCGAATCCCCGTGTGGAGCTTCAGGGCAGGCGGCACATAAGGACCCTCGAGATAATGTGGGGGCAGGAGCTCCCTGGCCGCTGCCGCCACAGGATGGGACCAGGCAAACTTGGGCTGGTCCCCCTGAAGTGGCAGTCTGAACGAAGGATCTTGGCTTTGGTTCTGTCAGAAACCTGTGGTGTCCCCACGAAGGCCCTGGGAGGGGTCAAACTGATAACCAGGATGCCGTGGGCGTCCGTGCTCGCCCAGGACCAAGGCGGCTTGCCAGCGCTTTAATCCTCTCCAGCTGTTGCCACTAATTCTTGTCCCCAGATAAGTGAGGCAGCTGAGTTTGATGCTGCAGCCTCACTCCAGGGACCCCCTCCCCACACTTCCCTCCTCCTTCAGGATCAGTGCGCCCCTAACCTGGTCAAGCTCACCAGGACATGCCACCCCCCCACCTTGCTGCGCCTGCCACACCTGCTGAACTGGCGCCTCTGGCCAGGGCCTCGGGGGGCCCCAAGGGCAGCTCAGGCCGCAGCAGACCCTGATGACCAGGCCCTCAGACGGCGAGGAAGCGGATAGCTGAGATGAGGGCGCCACCTGAAGAAGGGACATCTGGAGCCGGTGACCGCTTGTCCCGTGCTTGCCGGGGGCTGATGGAGGTGTATGCCACCTGCGGGCAACCAGGCCCACTCTGGGAGTTGGGGTTAGCCCGCAGGGACTCCAGCACCTCAGCGATCCAGCCGATGTGAAAGCCAGCTTGCCGGGGCCCAGCCCCTCACCCTCAGCCCTCGGTCCTTCCGTTCTGCCCCCTCCTCCCAGATGAGGAGTCTCC
>PVIJ01002344.1:25589-164057 GCA_004024925.1 Scalopus aquaticus
CCGCAAAGGGCCTCGCTGGCCCTAACCCCAGGGCCTTGGTTTGAGGCTGAGGACAACAGACACCGCCCCCGCCCCCCCCCCCCGAGATTAAATGGCCTGCCAGTGAGCAGGTGTCTGGGTCACACATCTGACCACCACACTGGTGTCCCTGGCCGAGCCTTGCACCCCCAGGACCTGGGAGATGGTCTGGCCCACAGGGTCAGGCGGGATCACTGTAGGGTAAGTGAAATTGGCCAGGCTCTCGGCTCTTGGCCTCTGTGGCTATCACCTGCAGCCTGGAACGCAGGAGGCGCTTGGGAGCGTGGGCACGGGCATATGGGCCTGATGCTGGACACCTGGAGTACGGTGTGGGTAAGCATGAGTGGGCACACCTGAGCCTGGAGGTGTTTACTCAGAGACAGAAACAGCTATGGCGGAACGGCTGCGAGAGGGAGACCACGAGAGAAGGTCAGAGAGCCCAGAGAGAAAGAATAAAGTTTTGCCAGGGGCTGGGAGGCCTGCCAGCCTCCTGGGCCCCGGCCTCCCTGCCTTGCCAGCCTGCAGGCTTGCCCCACAATAATTGGTGCAGAAAGAGCATTAAAGCCTGAGAAAGCCTCCCAGCAATCTGTTAAATTTAGAGCAGTAGCTACAGTCTGGAAAAAGCACTCGGGGCTTTTTTTTGTTGTTGTCAGTTATTTTTGCTTTGACAGGACTCCAGCAATAATAAGATGAAGCCAAGAGACCTCACCCCATTGTCTAGAAAATTAATCTTGTTTCATTATTTTGGTGGAGGCATGTTACCCCCCACCCCCACCCCATCCATAATCCTCAGTGAAAGGAATGGGGCGGTAGGAGCTAGATTGAGGGCGGTGGTGATGATCTGAGACAAGGGTTCCCAAGCATTTTGAGATGCCAGACAGGGAGTGCTAGGTAGGTGCCAGAGAGCACACCAGGGCCTTGACCCCTCCCTCCATGCCCATCAGCACTTTGTGCCAGTCCCAAGCCCAGCGGGACTTGAGAGCATCAGCTTCTCTCCCCGGTGTCCTCTTACCCGGGCCTGGCGCCTGCCCCAACCTCCTTCCCTCCCTCCTGCTGCCTCTTCTGCCCCATCCCAGCCGATCCCACAAAACAGCCGAGGGAGCCTTGTAAAATAAGCCCCTGCTTGTGATGGCGTCGCTGGCAATTATCTGGAATAAAATTCAAGACTAGGGCCCCCAGGGCGCCTGGTCTCTGCCAGCCCTTTTCTTCCCCATCCACCCTCTGTTCTCTCCGCTCCCTACTCTGACTAACTTTGCTGTTTCTGGAGCTCTTGCAGAAACTTTCCCACCTTAGGGCTTCTGTGTCTTCTGCCTGAACCTGTCCCCCCTGACTCCCCGGGGCAAGAGTGTTCTTGTTCTTCAGCTTTTCAGCCTAAATTCTGCTCCCCACAAGAGGCTTCCCTGATCCCACAGCTGCCGCTCCCCGCACGCTGTCGTGCACATGTGCAGGCCGCCCCTGGCTAAAGTCCCCACTCGGGCTGCCTGGGAGCCTCGGAGCAGGCCCTCCTCACCCCCAGGCACAGGGTCCAACCATCGAGGAAATGGCAATGAGCTGCAGCTCCCCACTGCCCTGGGGGCCGCCCCTCTCGCCAGCCCATCCGACTCAGGTGCTGGACATCAAGTCAATTTCAATGAATAGATCAGCAAGGGCACCCCTGGAAGGGACTTGGGCACTAAGAACATTATTCATGACACGCCCTCAGGACCACACCCCAATTTTACACAGAAACATCCCATCCGTTCAGTGCAGCAGGCAGGGTAAGACGGTGGCAAGGACGGCAAACCACGGAAATAAGACCTGCCTGGCCCTGGTGTTGGGGAGGAGACCGCACTTTCCAGCCTCAGGGACCTCCTCTCTGAGCTGGCACCAGGTGAAGGGCAGCAAGAAGGCTTGAGGCATCATCTCCTCAAATCCTCACCCTAAGTTTGTTGAGGGTGAATTCCCGCAACCCTGATCAGACACTGGATGGATGGGAAGTGGGGGTGGGGAGGAAGAGGGGGGTGGGATATAATGTGTGGCTTTTCCTGGAGTGGAAGGAATGGGGGTGGTGGAAGGAGAGAGCTAGGGCAATGGGGGTCCTAACAGTGAGGTTGTGTGACTGTGCCCCTGGGATTTGACTAGTCCCCCCCATCTTGAGACCCCTCAGCAGTGTTGTGGCCCATGCCAGGCAGTGTAGGGGTTCAGGGCTAACCAGGTGTTTGCGTGGAGGCTGCTGGGGGTCGGTGACAGCTGAGTCCTGTCCTGTTTCTCCACCTGGACCATGACATCTTCCTTGAAAGAGCCTGTTGTGACTGGGCTGCCCAGGACAGCATCTAGGCTCTTCCTTTGTGTGCTGAGGTGTGGGTGCTCTCTGCACCCCACAAGGTGGCAGCCTGAAGCTGAGTGACCAGACTGGCACCTCTCACCCCTTCTGAGGCAAGCTCTTGCCTCCCACAAGTTACTGCAATCCTCATGAAAAGAGCTGGGGGCTCTTTTTTGGGGGGTGGCAAAAGGAAGAGGGAGCAAGAGGCCACCAGGGCAATCACTGCTCCCCTTTTTATGACCCAGAAGAAAGTAATTTGGGATCTTCCCAGCCTTAGATTTATCAGCAAACATGTCCTTTCTCTCTAGAATCTCATCTTTACTCTCAGAGCAAGGTTGGGGTCAGCTATCCCTCCTCTGCCACATGAAGGGTCCCCCACTGATATTTGATGCCCAGGACCCAAAATGCAGGGTAAATATTCCTGGTCTGCTCCATTATTCTTTAGAATTTACGCCCATGTAAATGCTCCAGATGAATGATATTAAATTGCCTGTTTTTCCTCTGCTCACCTCTCTGATGCTGTTTTGATGACTAGTCTGGCCTGGGAAGAACGGAAAGGTACAGGAAGACTTCCTGCGCCCAGACAGCCACAGCGCCCCCTTAAACACTGGTCTTTGACAGTGCAGTGGGAGGGGCCTGAGCGCCTTGAGAGGCTGGGTTAGAAGGTCGCCTGGCTCTTGCCAGTTCTGTGTGGAGGGTACTTGTTTTATGGGATTTAACCGCAGTGTGAGAAGTCTTACAGCTCCATGTGGAGACTGACGAGAACAGGAGAGCGAGGGAGATGGAGAGATCTGAGAGAGGGGGAGAGGGAGGGAAGAAAAAGCTAGGGGGAGGGGAGAAGAGGGGAGCCTAGTGGAACCCCATTCATCTGAATTGTTCTCGTCATCCAGCACAGATGCTGGACCTGGCAAGGAGAGCACTTTGAGCCTCTGACTAGAACTTGAGATAACCCCAAGCAGTAGCTGCCTGACTGAGCCCCATCAATTCCAGATTCATGAGCAAAATAAGTAACTGCTATTATTTCAAGTGGCTGTTTTGAGGTATCTTTTACGCCAACCATAAATAGAGCAGTCCTTTCTCCATATCTACTATTCATCATGGAATTAAATTTTTATGTACTTTCTTTTTAAAAATGGAATTTGCTAAGATGGGAGACCTCATATCCCTCCCTGTGTGAATGGAGATCCATCATCAGGGACAGCTAGTGGAAGGCAAGTGGATAAAGAAACAGAGGAAACTGCTGCGTGTTTAGCGTCTTTGGAGGCGCTGTTTTCTGTCCAGGACTTCACGGGGGATGAGGGGGTGATTCTGCCCTGCAGTCCCCCACTACTTGCAGAATCAGTTCATCAACACCCCTTGAAAGCCCCTGTACCCACTGGGGTACACCCCTTTCTCAGAGCTCTGGGTCCTTGCCCTATGGTGCGCATTTTCCAAGTTTTTAAGTTTTAATATTTTTAGCCTCTTCTATTTCTTCCCTAGCCCTAGAGAGAGGAAGCTGTTTTCTATAATTGTTTGAGAATTCTTTTTTTGTCTTTTCAGTTCTTCATCTGCTGGCTGTGGTAGGCAGAATAATTGTCGCCCAAAGATGTCGTTGGTCACAGGAACCTGTGAACCTGTGAGTATGTGATCTCCCATGGCAGAAGGGACTCGGGAGATGTGACTAAGGCCCTTGAGACGGGGAGACTATCATGGGCTCTCTGAGAGTCCAATGTCATCACAAGGGTCCTTCACAGGGGGAGAAGGAGACAGAAGAGGATCATGAGACATGAGTACTGAGGGACAGCCTGAGGGGTGCGATGCTGCTGGTTTTGAAGATGGGGGTATTGGGAGGAGGGTGAGCACAGGACTGTGAGAACCCCTCCAAGCTGGAAAAGGTAAAGAAATGGATTTGTGTCTAGAGCCTTCTGAAGGATGGGCCTCCCTAGGATGTTCAGAACAGGCCTTCCTAAAACATGTCATGGGGCATGTGGATTATTTTAAGGTCAATCAAGGCCTTACAGGCTCATTTATCCCATATATGCCTTTAACTACCCAGAAGTATGAAAATTGGGGGCATTACCCAGAGCGAGGATTTTTATCAGAAATAATCTATCTGAGAAACATTTATATGACAGAGCATCTGGTATTCATCTTGAGTCATCCTCTCCTCATAATGTGGGTCCCCCTCTTCTTTCCTTGAAGCCCCAGTCCCTTATCCCATTCCTTAGCTTAGGATATAGACCGTCCTTTGGCCCTATTTCTCTTTAGAATCTATAGCCATGTAGTGATAGAGTCTCCATACACATGTAATCACATTTGTTCTTTTCTCCTACTAATATGTCTGATGTGAATTTGATTGTTCCACCAGTCCAAGAAAAATCCAAAAGGGGTTGGGGGATATTTTCTCTCTCTTTGATTTTAGCCCAATGAGAGCTGTGTTGATTTTCTAACCTACAGAACAAAAATATAATGAATTTGTGTTGCTTTAAGTCACTGAATTTGTGATAATTTGCTACAGCAGCAATAGAAAACACAAACATTGGTTAACACTTGCACTGGTGGGATTTCACTTCTCCTCCCCCTACCCCCAACTTCAGCTAATGCAGAGACTGCCTCAACTCCCTCAAGCCTGCATGCCCCCCTAGCACCAGGTGCTGGACAGCGTGCCCCAGAGCCAGGCGGCCCTTCTACCTCCTTCTCTGTGCTGGTCGGCTCTGACTCACGGAGCCCTTTCCTCTAATGGCCTCTGACTCCCTCTGATCTTGTGCTGCCGGGCAATGACGCCTGGGTGGTATAGGCCCCAGGTGATTCCAGGCTCCCAGGAAGCCAAGATTCTGTTTCCTCCCTGCTTGAGAAACCTGCAGCTTGTCATACCCCGGTCATCAATGAGGCCTCTCCAAGCTGCTGCTTTTGGCCCCAACCCTTCTCCAGTCCCCCTCATTAGACCTTCTGATGATGTGGCCCCACCCACTCAGAGTAGGTGACAAATCACACATCCTCTAATTCTGTCTCTTAAAAGGGGGTGATGTAGCTTTTTTCACACACACAAAAATAAATACCAGGTGAATCAAACAGTTTAGAGGTAAAAATAAAACTAGAGACCATTTAAAGAAGAGCATCAACTGCTGTTCATGATGCTGAGAGGTTTTGGGAGAAATTAAGAGCAGCATTTGTGGGCCATGCACAAGCTAGACAAACTAAGTCTTGTACATATAAAATAGATTTACTGTTGGCGAGAGGCCTATCCAAGACAACCTCAATGTTTTGGGGTCTGTTGATGGAGAAGCCCCTGGGGGAGCTAGAGAACACAGGGAAACCTTTGTTAATGGAGGAAGTTAAAGTATGAATCTAGCTTTGAGCCACTGTCTTTACCAAAAATGTGACTTATTTCTCATGTCCATGTTACTCCTCTATTTGAGGGTCATAAAGTAAATCTTTGGGATGCTTATTGGTGCTAGGACCTATTGGTTTTACTCCTTATCCCCTGCCAGATGTTCTTATCAGAACTCAGCAGAATAGTGTGACATTTGGGGGTGAATATACAGCGTAGTATTTCTGCACTGCAGGTCAAGATAGAAAAGCTCTCCATGTCCACTGTTAACTGGAAGAAAAGTCTCGATGATAATTAGTCAAAGAGTTTATTAGATAGTCAAAGTGAGGATTTGAACTCAGGATGCTGCTCAACAGATCTGTACTCTGTGCGAACTGTTTCAACCATCACAAATTTGAATCTAATTTATTTAAGTAGGAACAGTGGGTCACTCTGACATTAAAAATGTAATCTTGACAGGGGAGCTTTTGATTTTAAGTTATTTTGATCTAAAGATATGTTGACGCGGTCTGTGTCCAGAGTAAGGCAATGCTGGGGTTTAATCTTCTCCTTTCTAAAGAATGCACGGAGGAGCCGCAAAGGTCACTGGTAGACTTTGGAAAGCCTGGGTTACTGGAAAGCAGCACATTTTTGCATAGTTGCTTTACAAACTTCAAGTGTAAGCAGGTGGCTTTATTCTTGTCTGCTAGAGCAGAGAGGGCTCAGTCCCAGAACACTTTAAACAGTGTGTTCACACCACCATGACCTCCTCTTGGTGCCATGATATTCAGAGAGGAGGCAGACCCAGACATCTCAGAATACCACCGTGCTTGAGCTTGGTTTCATGGAACGTGTCCTACAGGCTTCTCAGTGATGCTCTCCAGGGTCTAGCGACCCAGGTGTCCCAGGACACCGTGGAAGTCAGCAACGGAGACTTCCTTGCAGCCCGCGATGACATGCGCAGGCTTGGAGTGTGTGTTCCTGCCAGTGAAAGGAGAGGAGGTTCCTGACCAGGTTCCATAGACAGTGACTTGGATCAGAGCACAGATGAGAATGACGGGAGTGAGTGCCCTTGTTATCAACCCTGTGTCACCCTTTCCCCTGGTGCAGTGATTTTGAAAGTCAAAACTACAGGGATGGTGTGATACTGTGATTTATTCTGTCTGTCTGTCTGTTTGTCTATATCTGTCTGTTTATCTGGTCATCCAGATGACCTCAGGGTATTTCTCATACACATTTTGTCTTCACCCGCAGTTCCTGGCTCACAGATCCCCCAAACCTTGGAATTTCCTGAGCTATTAGAACAATGGGAGCATCTTTTGTCTTGTAGCTCTCAATCCTTTGGAATTTCCTGAATGGGCTGGGCAATGAGGACATCTTTTGTCACAATATTCGAACTCTTGTTTTCAACTCCTGAGAAAGTTTTAGAGCCATAAATCTTTCAATGGGGCATATATGTTAACAAAGGCAACTTTGGAGAACACCTGAGAGTGAGGGCTGATGGCCCTTGATTTCCTGGGGCGGGGGAGGGGAGGACAGGGGCTAGAGGTGGAGGGGCCAATGGTCAATGATTTACTCAATTATGCCTGTGTCAGGAAGCCCCAGTAAAAGCCCAGAGAATGGGGCCTCAGAGAGCTTCCTAGTTGGGGCACCAGAGCAAATCCTGAGCATGAGTGATGTCCTGAACACACCCCACCTCCCACCATCTTCCCCACCCCCATCTGTACCTCTGACAACTCAGGATCCAACCATTACAGCTCCTGCCACAGCTGAAGGAGGAAGGAAGCTGGGTGGCCACGTTGAAGGTGGAAGAGGATAGAAATCATGTGAGCACACAGCACTCCTGGACTTTCCTCCCTTCTCAGACTCTAGGACTTTGGCACACGGGATCATCCCACTCTCTTGTCACGGGCCCCTGGGACCTAGACCTTGCTTACCTGACCTTCCCGTTAATGAGTCCCAGCTCACAGGCCAGCCAGCCAATCAGCAGTGCCAGACAGCCCCTCCACCCACATAGGCTTCCAGTCTTCGGGCAATGGCTTCAGGACCAGCTAAAACTTGAGCGGGCATAGAAGACTGACCTAGAAGTGATCCAGGTCTCTTTATCCTGCTAAAACTCACTTCCCTGCATGGAGACTAAAGATGCTAATGAGTAGTGGGAACTGTGAAGAAGCATGTGACTCTTCCGCATTTGCCCTTGCATATCCTGGCTGGAGACAGGCTCCTGGGTACCCCACACTGACAATGAGCCCCATAAAACCAGGACCCCCTGTGACCCAGAATACTTCCTGCCCCTCTTCTATTGTTGATACACAATACATGTTCCTCACTTGAAACCTTCAAATTTGGGGCGATCAAGTGGTGAAAGCCAGGCAAGGACCCTAGGATCTGTCTCAGTTCTGGCATGCGATTTCTTCCCACCTGGGCGATGACTTTCTGTGAGAGATGGGAGTTTTTCAGAGAACTGACCTTTCCTTAAATTAAAACTTCTCTTAAAATCTGAGGGTCTGAACCAAAAGGAATCTCAGGTTGGAGAGAACAGATATGGTGAGGGTGATAACTAGCTCCAGAGAGGACACCACTGAGGAAAAAGCACTTTCTCTTCAGAAAAGTCCTAATTTTCACCCATAGTCTAAGTTATTCATGTAGGTGTATATGCAGCCAAGCACGGCTTTTTTGACTTATTTGTATGTTTTGGCCTGGGATGTAGGTTTTAAATGATCATTGTGTCAACCTCATTAAGGTAAACAAAATATTTTAAAATTAAATGAGGTGACCACTGGTTACTCAGACTCACTATGCGTGGACACCCTGAGGGCACTTCCTACTGGGCAAGTCATACAAGTGAAAAAGGTGGTGTGAAATTTGTTCCTACTTCATTGCAGTGATCAAGGATGGTACATCTGCCCCGAACAGTAGGTTCAGGGCGGCCTCAGCTCACAGGCTGATTCCATAGATGACAGAATCCCCAGAAACTTCCTCTTTGCAGAGTAAGGTGGAGTTTGCAGTTGCTGATTTATCCTTTCTTACCCGGATTAATGCCTCCTGCCTTCTAAAGTTTTGAAGGCTGATGGCATTTGTTCAGCTTGTGGGTCCAGGAGCCTGAGGGGCTGGGCTGCAGCCAGTACTGCAGGCTGACTTTGTGCTGCCATGTCAAGCCCTGTTCACAGTTGGTCTAATTACATGTGGTATGATCAGACTAAATGCATTTGGCCCTGACCTGTGCTAGTCAGAAGAGTCAGAGTGGGTCTCAGGAGAAATACCCCCGAAGCTAAGACAGTCTAGAAAAGAGGAGTGGGGACTGTTGGGAGACTATTTTCTGTGGGCCTCTAGTATCTTGGTACCTCTGAGGAGCAGAAGCATTGGCTATCTTTGTTCTAGACTGTCTTTTTCAAGGATGTTTTATAATAAGTGGTCTTGAAACATGGGGTATCACCTTCTAGAGAAAGGGCAGGTTTGCTTCTGGACTTGGAAGAGAGAAATAGTGCTTTCCCCCAGGGCAGAAAGCAGGCAAGCTCACTGCTTGTTATAAAACTAACTGTTAAAGGTTTGGGTTTCCTAACTTAAGGGTTAGTTCCCATGTTGCCCCATGGAAACTAGGAATCCAGTTTCCTGATAGTGCTGATAATCTGATCACCAATTGTGAGTAACCAATTGTACTGTGTCTCTGACCCAGGAGTCTCGTGTCTTTTACCAAGACCCCTGACACTGTGCAGGCTAATGTGTTAGCTTATAGACTGGGTAAAATTCCACACATTCCTTAGTTCTTGATAAATATGTACTGAAAGCAAGTGGAATGACTTTCTTTGCCAGTGATCTACCTTATACCCTGAATTAGTTTTTCTCAGGAAAGCCCACTGGGAGCGACTTCAATGCAACCATTGTCTAGTTCCTTGTATGCGGTATGAGAGTCGATGTGGAATGAAGCATCTGTCACCCTGAAACAGAATGTCAGATGACATATCAAATCTTCACTCAGTCCTTCCTAGACTCTGTTGGGGTCCCCTCTAGGGTAGGGGGGCTCTCCGCTCCGCTGGGGTCAGCACTAGCGTGAGACCTCCATTCTTGCAGGAGACACGTCGTACCCACGGCCAATGGGATGTGGTTGCATTAGGTTTTGATAGTGTCCATGTCTGTGTCACAGAAGCTCAACCTGGAAGGGTCTCTAAAGACCACTTTACACTCCAGACCGAGGCCAGTCCTGACGGTTCACAGCAAATCCAAGCCAATTCCTGAGGCTGCTCATTCATCTCCTTGGCCTCACATCCACTCCTTGGCCTTTGTCCCTCTAAGTCTGGGGATTAGAACGGCTCTTGATGCCGCAGACCCCTGGTTACCTCTTGTCATCCCCTGTTTGGCGTCTCACCTTTGTAACTAGATGTCTATTTCCATCTCCTCTGCTCCGCTGCCCTGTGCAGGCTCTGGCCCCTTCCTTTCTCACCTGACTGTCCCCTGACATGAAACAGCCATGATCAAGAATGAGCTCTTTTACACCTGTGCAAGTCTTTCACATCGTGAGTTGTATTTTCCTAAGTTTTGCTCTCTGCCTTCTTTGTCTCCTTCCCTCTTGTTTCACACCCTCCAGCGGTTATTCTCTGCGGCAGGCTTTTGGGGCTGGGGAGGGTCTGGATGGGGCCGTTGTTGTGAACATGGGGCATGGGGCACACATCGCTAAGCCCCTCAGGGTATAAATGTGCAATTCTGTTGATTGGGGGGTAACTATAGAGGTCACCAAGCACGCCCCTGAGCCGGGCGCAGGCCTGGCACAGCTGGACTGGCGTACTGTGGGGCGTTTCCAGAAGTACCACACCCCTGGAAGACCCTTCATTTTATAGACCAAATGGAAACATTTTTTTGACAATTATGAAATACGGAGAGCCTCCTGGTCAGGAAGCGGCCTTGTGGAAAGGAGAAACCTCTGAGCTTAGCAACTGACATCAGCCTGCTTTATGTTGATTGACTCCGACAAGCTGAGCGAGCTCTCTGCTGAAAAGGGGAGAAAATGAGCCTCCAGCAGCATCTATTCTGTCTCCTCAATCCTGCCTTGAATGGGCGTATTACTTGGGAATTTCTCATAAAACCATGTGCTTGTGCCATAAGCAAATCCTCCATTCATTCGTCTAACAAATAAGTTCTGTGTCTCCCAACACATTAGGAATATTGTTCCAGACCCTAGGGCCGCCCCGGATGCCAAGACAGTCAAGGTTTTGGCCTTCGCATTCAGTCTCTGAGCTCCCAGCGGTGGGTCCTGGTCTTCCTGGCCCTGCCCTAACTTATCTTACCCTTTCCCTGTCAATAGTCTGTGTAGCTGGAACCTCCCTTTCATGGTCTCCCATCACATTTCTCAAGTTCTCCCAAAGGGGGCCTCCATCTTAGTAGGGATTTCATCCTGATCTTGAGGAGAAAGCGGTCAGCTTTTTACCATTAAGTATTGTATTGACTGTTGGTTTATAACAGACGGCCTTTATTATATTGAGGTAGTTTCCTTCTATGCCCATATTTTGTTTGTATCATAAATGGGTGCTGAATCTTATCACATTCTTCCTCTGCGTCTATTATATGGTTTTGATCTTTACTTTTGTTGATAAGAATCAACCGGCATCCTGTACCCGGTAATGAGTCACATCCTAATCCCCACTCCTCCGCCAGACCCTTCTCATTTGCCCCTCTCACCGGTCTGTAGAGTCCAGGAGCAGCGCCCACATCCCCACTGCCCTGCCCCACCAGATGGGGACTCCCGACAACGCCAACATGCTCCTCATTATGAACTTGACTAGTCGCTGACCGCATGGGGCAGCTGATAATGTGTGGGCTTGCTTCTCCAGAGCAGTGGATCAGAGAGAAAACAAGAGACAGAGAGGAAAAATGAGAGAAAGACAGAGAAAGAGAGGGACCGAGAGAAAGGTAGGGGTGGGAGTGGAGAGAAGACAGAGAGGGAACCAGACATGGTCAGACTTCTCATAGCTCCTTCTTAGAAGCCACGCCACATTCCTTCAGCCCCACCCTACCCACTAGAACCCAGTCTCAAAGTCGGCCTCCCTCAAGGCGGGATGCGTGAGCAGGAATTTGTTGAATGGTTCCAGGTAAGCCAATTCACAAGAAGAAAAAAAATAATATTAGATTAATTTATTTTCAAACCTTGTTTTAGTACCTTTTCACAACGTTTTCATTTCTGCAGATAGGACATTTCTCATAAAAGAAAAGAAAGAATTACATGACACTGTTTCCTAGGAGAAATGTGGAGCAAAACTATTACGTAATGTTTAAGGTATCACCAGGAACATCCTCCTCCCTGGAGTGCTTAGAATTTAAAATATGTGGATTTCCGAATCAGGAGATAATTGTGGGGAAATAAAACATGGTGCATGGAACTTTGTTATTAAATAATCTTATCTTTAGAAACATTTGGACTAATATCCTGGCCTTCACACAGAGAGGACGGACTTGGCCAGTCGTTGTCATTCAGCTGAGAAAGGATTTACAGGAAATTCTTTCACAGGTGGGGGAAAGAGCTCTGTCTGGTATAGCCCAGGGACCGGGGGTTTGCACTGACTTCCGCGAGCTGAGGAACCTCAGTGGTTCCTATCCTCTTCTGTCAATGAAGCAAGCAGCTCCCGGCCAACATTTGCCCGCTTTTCAGTCTCATCTGGATTGTTCCTCAGCCTCAGCTTTGTTTCCATTCTCTGCTTCCACTCTTCTCTGAGCCTGAGAATAGAAACAAACACTCACCAGTGGAGTTTTCATCATCACAGCTGGTGGTTCAGGGAAATGCCCCTCCTTTTCCCCCTTGAAGGTAGGGTGTATGTGTGTGTGTGTTTTCAGATTTTAAAAGACATGCAAATTTTACATACATATACATATATACACATATGTGTGTATTCACCTGTTTAAAGCATTCTAATATTAATTCTCTAGACTGTCTTTTGAGTGCAATATTTTTATTTTTTAATTATTTTTTATTTTTATTTTTAAGATTTTTTTATTTATACATACAAGCTGGGGTACAGGCCAGAGGTGTGGGGCGGCGAGAGGGTTCACCAGAGACAGAGCGGGGAGCAGAACAGACAGATCAGAAAAACACTGCTGAGGGGAGAAGTGGGCGAGGCAGGAGAGGTCTGCCACACCACGTGGGACTCTCCCTGGCCGGGTGTCGAACCAGCATCGTGCGCTGCCGACAGCTCCACAGTGCAGCGCTCAACTGCTGCGCCACTAGGGAGGCCCTATTTATTTTTTTAAGATTTATTTATTTATGCACACAAGTTGGGGTACAGGTCAGAGGTGTGGGGCGGCGAGAGGGTTCACCAGAGACAGAGTGGGGAGCAGAACAGGCAGATCGACAGAAATACACTGTTGAGGGGAGCAGCGGGTGAGGCAGGAGAGGTCTGCCCCACCATGTGGGAATCTCCCCGACTGGGCGCTGAACTCGTGTCGTCGCTGCTGACAGCTCTACAGTGCAGCGCTTAACTGCTGCGCCACCAGGGAGGCCCCAAGTGCAATATTTTTAAAGTGCTAGGGGAATTGTCAATCAAGAATTATTTACTTTGGCCTCCCTGGTGGCACAACGGGTTAAGCGCAGCACTATAAAACTATCCAGAGCCACTGTAGCATGAGTTCGATACCCGGCAGGGGAGATTCCCATATGGCGCAACAGATCTCTCCTGCATTGCCCACTGCTCCCCTCAGCTGTGTACTTCAGTCCATCTGCCTGTTCTGCTCCCCACTCTGTCTCTGGTGAGCCCTCTCACCACCTCACACCTCTGGCCTGCACCCCAGCTTGTATGCATAAATAAATAAATCTTAAAAAAAAAGAATTATTTACTCAACAAAGCTCTATTTCAAAACATTGAGGTGAAATAGATTTTTAGACATGCAAAATAAAAAAAACTTAAAAAGAATTCATCAGCAGCAGGCTGTCACTACATGACATGTTAAAGGAAGCCCCCCACACCACCCCCAAGAAGAAAAAGCACACTGGTGTTTACCCAATGGAATGAAGAGAACTTGAAAAGACAACCATGTAGGTATAAGTTGATAATTTTTTCTAGTTATTTAAATATCTTTAAAACATCAGTGACTAAAAATAAAAAGCTAAAAGCTGTCGATGTAATGTGGGATTTAAGTTAACTTGTATTTTGAACAACAATATAGAGACCAGGAGGGGAGAAATAGAACTATACTATTGTGAAGTTCTTACACTGTACAGAAAGTGATATCTCACTTTCAGGTAGACTGTGATAAGGCAAGGATTTATGAATAAATCCTACAGCACCACTAAAACTACACAAAGAGATATGGTTAAAAAGCTAACAAAGGAGATTAAAATAGAAACAAAAAAGTAATTAGTTTAAAAGAAGGCTGAAAAAGAAAAGGGATAGAGAATAGATGTAAGAAATAGGAGCGAGAGCAAGGTGGTAGACTTAAAACCAATCATACCAATTAATATTATTAATGTTAACAATACAGTTAAGATCCAAAGATTTGTCAAATGAGATTAAAAAATATGTAAATATATCCCATCTACAAGAAACTCACTTTTAATATGGAGACACAAATAACTTAAAAGAATAGAAAAAAATTCCATCCTAACCCTAATCGAAGAAAAGTGAAGTAGTTATATCAACATTAAAGTAGATTTCATAGCAAATGATATACCAAAGAGAAAGGATAATTTTATAATAAAGGGATCAATCCATAAACAGATATAACAATCTGAAACGTTCATGTACAAGAACTTCAAAATATAAGAAACAATATGTGATAGAACTGTAAGGAGAAATAGACAAGTCCACAATTATAGCTGAGGACTTTCAGTCCCTGCATTTCAGTGGTCAATAAAACAAGTGGAAAGAAATTGATAAAGATATAAAACACTTGATCAACATTATCAATCAACTACCTCCTACCAATAAAAGGCGGAAACCCCCCCAAAGTCCTTCTTGCCTCTCTTGGTGTTTGTTTCTTCATGATAAAAGGAGGGATCGGAGGCATGGGGGTTACCCAGGGACACAAAGGCCCAGGGCTCCACCTTTGGCTTCTTGCTGCGCCTATATGGGATCCCGGCTTCAGGGGGAGGGAGGGGAGCTGATATTTGTGAGCCCATCTTGGGCCAGACATCATGTTGGGTGTTTAGGCACATTCTCTTCTTCAAGCCCCAGAACTAGGCAGTGAACTGGGACTGTCTATTGTGTGAAGGGGCAATACGGAGCAGCAGGTAAGAGCAGAGACACGCTGGAGCTGGCTCCTGGGCTCCAGTCGGGAGAAGGGTGAATAATGTCTTGCCTTCCCACCAGCCAGAAAGCCTATTTCCGCACAGTCTTTTGCTCTGGGCACAGATACTATATGCATCTTCTCGTGCTTTAACATATGGCACCACTTGTTTCAGAGCCGATATATTTTGTTCGCCTCTTGGCTTGCTCTCACTTCTGGCTTTGGTGTCTGCCTTTTCCCTGGGCCATTTGAACCCTCAATGTGCTCCTCAGTGGCACCCCCAGCCCAGAATTCACTGTGGCTTCTGGTGTGGCACGTGCTGAGCGGCCTGGCAGGCAGGGAGGAAGGTGGCAGGGGCTGCGGAGATGACTGACCACCCAGCTCGGCTGCTCTAGGCCCCGGGAGGGGTGCCCTAATATGGAGCTGCGGTGGGCAGAACGGCTTGCTTTCCCTGCGCGGCCAGGAACGCAGCTGAGCAGGTTCTCATGTGGGAGAGAATGGGCTCCCCTCGAAGGCTCAGGAGGGGCGTGTGGAAAGCAAGCTTCACTCATGAGAATTGCTGTGCGTTCTCAGCTCAGCACCCGTGGACAGACAGCCTGGGCCCAGGGCCCTGCCTTGGGGCCCCGCACACACTGCCCGTGTCCCTCCCCCGGCCCCGGGCTGGTGTGTAGGAAGGCAGTGTGCTGGGCTGTCACTCTTTCTACACGGACTGTGAACCCGGTCTGCTCATGTAAGTTGCCACTCTCTGGTGAGCAGACTCACTTAGCCAGAAGAGGGGGGCATGGCAGAGGGGTGAGAGCCCCTCAAGAACCCCACTGGGCAACCTGGGTCTTTAAGGACAGGAGCACTGAGAATTGATCTCCTTTTCGTGGTTGCTTTTCACAGACATATCTCTGACCTGTTTTCTAAATTTAGTGTAACCCTCATGTGTTAGAAAGGAGGATGAGGAGAGATTGTACTTTTTATAAAGATAAATGTACATTTATAAGTGTATATTTCTTACCTGGAAAGAATTTTAAATATCTCTGCCTGTAACGACAGGACCATATACATGGAAAACGAAAATAATCACATCCTTTAAGAAGTCCACTGACATCCTTCTAGGAAGATCAATTTGGCTTTAAAAAATAGACAAATAAGGTGGTGAGATGTGTCAGCAAGTATTCATGGGTCAGGGGCATTACTAACGCATCACTCAGGCTGGGGTGTGGGCCTTAGGGGAGGCTGTGATGGGCGCAGGGGGCGTATGAGAGCTCTATGTCAGCTCACTTTTGTTGCCAAGCTGTAACTGCTCTAAGAAGTCAGTAAATAAAGAGACAAACAAGCCACATACTTTCTCAGTGCACTCCTTCCCAGGCGGTACTCCTCCGACTCGCGGTAGTCGGTCTGTTTGCCAATTTCTCGTTCCCAGAAGCGTTTGAGTTCATGACAGGTGTACCGGCAGAAGACCTCCCGGCGGGCGTACTGACTGTTCATCCCTTGAAAAGAAATGGTGGGCCCAGCCCCTCTAGAACCTGCGCCCTCCATCTCTGGCGGTTATAGGTCGTTGAAATCCACCCTGTCATTCACCTGCGGGAGATGGAGTTAGGTAGAGGCCTCACTTGTGTCAGGACACAGTGATGTAAAGGGCGGAGCTCCCCACTGCCGCGTGACATGTCACACCAGCCAAATACCTGTCCTCCTTCCCTCCTCTCAGAAGAATGGCTTTCAACTTCTCAGTAAGTAATTCATGCCAGGCATTTCATGCACAGGCCATTTTGTTACCCCAACAGCCGCATGAGATGGGTGTCACCTTCCTCACTTTATAGCTGAGACGTTTGAGGAGTTACAGCACTTGCCTGTGGCCCCACATCTATTGTCAGCAGAGGGCAGGCTGCATGCTTCTGAACAATTTCAAGTCTTTTATTACCCGGGGCTTATCACAATGGTCCCAGCACCACGCAGAAGCAAGCAGCATTGAGGTGCGTGCATGCGTGTGGGTGTGTGCTTACGGATGGAGTATGCATGGCAGACCCTCAAGAATGCTCACTTGTTCCATGAACAGCCCTCAGTGGGCCCAGCAGCTGGGTCTGCAGCAGATGCTGGATGCTGCTGTCTGGGGCGGGACCAGCAGAGGAGAGTGAGGTGGGAGCTACAGGAGCTGTGGGCTGCCTAGCGAGGCACTGGGTGTTCTCACAAAAGCGAGGAGGATTAGGGCTTTAGGTGGATGGCTGGCGGTCCAGACCTGCATTTTACTGGGGGGTGAGAGTGGAGGGTGAGTGTGGGTTTTCGGGGGAGGGAGGTAATGGGCTGTTGGACGTTTCCAGGAAGAAGCTTGACCAGGGTGGAACAGGCAAGGATCATGGAAGTGGATGCATCTTCAGGGAACTGGGGAAGTTTTGACTCCATGTGGCAAGAAGGTGAGGGGTGCCAGTGGATGCTCCAGGGGCGGTGCCTGTGCAAAAAGGAGGGGGCTCTAGGGCGCAAGCTTGAGTCATGCTGGTCAGAGTTTGAGTTAGCCAGGCATTCACAGCCAGGGGAGTTGCGGAAGGTGCCTGGAGGGGGTGGAGGGGTGAGGGTGGGGGGTGGGGCTGTCAGCTTGTCTAAAGGGCCAGAGCACAGCTCCAGCAGAGGCTGACAGGCATCTGGGCAACATCAGGAGAGGGACTGGAAGCCAGAGTTTACTCCAGTCCATTAACTTGTTGGACCTTCTGCTTGTCAACAAATTCTCCAAGCCTCATTTCCTCATCTTAAAAATTTCTCTAAAGATCAAATATGGTGATGACTCTGAAAGTGTTTTGACATTTGTAAAGCTCTAGATAAATACAACTCGTGTAGCTCTCCCGCCTCCTTGTAGAGGGCACGGTGCTGTAGTTCACCACAAGCAGCCCTAAAACCCCCGCCTTGCTTCCGCGTGCTTTCTCTAGAGATGAAGTAATTCTGCTTCTCTTCTCTTGCCTTCTGAATTTTGTTTCTAGCGATGGTTATAGGGCTGCATACGACTACCCAAACTCATCAAACTACACTTAAAACAGGTCATTTTCATTACATGAGTTAAGCCTCAATAAAGACAAGAAAAAATGTCTGTCTTTGGACTAGAGATTCATCCGAGGTCCTGGTGTCTGACTTACAAGGGACCCAGTCAACATGGCATTGATTGAGTCCGTCTGTGCTGGTAATGCAGGTCTCTGTGAGCAGCACTTGTGTTCCAGTCTCCTGGCTCTAGAATGAGGACAGCTGCTCTCCCATGCAGATGTGACAGGACAATACCAGTCACCGGAAAGCCCTTGGAGACCAGAGAGTGGTCCTGGGTAAACACAGGCTATACTCCAGGTGGCCTCAGCCGAGGAACCATTCACCAGGCCCCTCTACGGAGAGCTTTAGTATGGCTCTGTCCTGCCCACGCCACCACCTTAAAATGTCACACCTTCAAGGGCAACTGTGAGCTTTACTTCGCCAAACGAATGTTTACAGAGCACTGCAGCATGGAACATCCTCACATCAGTTAAACAAAATATGTTGAGCTTTGATAACCTGTGAGGCGTCTGCGGGGCGCCAGGAGCCACTCTGGTTCGGGAGCCAACTGAACAGAAGCGTATTTGTCTGCCGTGAGCCCTAATGCTGTGCCAACCATTTAATCTCCCAAGTCTCGGGTTTCTCAGACTATTAAACCCAAGCTAGTGAGTATAGGGTTTATTTTTTTAAATAAGAATTTTGGCTCATACCGGCTACTCTTTGACGAGAGCAGCTTGCGATGCAATGGCTGCCCGAGTGAGCCACCAGCCTGCAGCACCTCCTTGAATAGACAACGCCTCCTAAAAGCACCTGTTTTGTGACTACTTTTCACAACATTTCAAAATGCTCCCTAAAGAGGAGGGCTTGAGATAGAACAGAGGGCTCCAGCTCCAGATAAACGGAGGAAGCGCACACCACCCTGTCTCTTTAAAGGGTGCCCCTCCCGGCCTGGACAGAACCCACGGGCTACTGCTTGAGGGCCCTGAAAAGTAAACAGAAGACCAGAATTCCATGAGTGACACTGCTTTCCACTTTTAGCCTGGAACCCCCAGATTAGACTTAGGAGATCGGAAACCCAGAATGGGGAACAGGGACAGAGAGAGCTCCAAGGAGTGCCCTGAACCTCCAGACAAAGCAGACCACAAAGCAGAATGGGGGACATTGCTTGTTTTTTCTTCTCTATTCTCCTAGGTCTCTGGGAAATTCCAAAGCAACGTGACTTGGCAGCCGCAAACAGAATTGACCAGCAGCTGCGCCTGAAGAGACACAAAGCCCTGAGGGCAGGAAAACATGCTCCTGTAGGAGGAACTATGGGCCACGGAATGGAGCTGATCCTGTTTGCTTTTCCTCAGTCCTTGGCACTTGGCCCCAGATGTGAGTGCAGCACCAGAAGCACACAGGATAACAGGTAACTGGTCAAAGAACTGTAAAGGGGAGTCTGGGATATTGGAAATGATGGGGGAGACCATAGATCTGGGTGGACCTCTAGAAAGAGATTCCTTTCCAGTCGCTAATGAGCACCTCCCTAGGCTCACCCCTGGCTGCACACCCATGGGTCTGATACCAAACAGCCAACCAAAGGATTTTGTTCTTTCTTTTTAAAATTTAAGATACAACATATAACATAACATGACATATAACATTATATTCATTCCAAGAGCACCAAGAATTTTTATTGGAACTAAAGGATAAGTCACTGCCAGCTCCCTGAATAGCCCTGGTGGCGGCACACACATGTGTCTGGATGATTCTACAAAGCTCTCAGAAAAAAACTGACTTTGAAACCAAAACTCAGAGAAGGTTGGCTGGAATTTGAGCCCTGAGCTCAATCACAGGGATTGCCTGCTGAAACAAAAATACTGACATTTTCCAAAGGATGTAAAAGAGACCCAGAGTGTCATAGGTAATATTTAAAATGTCAAGAGTAGAAGCCACAATTATTCAGCAGCTGAAGACCAGGTGAATCTCAAGTAGTATGAAGACATGCAAAAGATGTCAATACAAAAATCACATAGATGTTAAGATTATCTAATAAACAAAATAGCTATTACAAAAATTCCCCAAGAAGTAAGCACTCTAAAAGTTAATTAAAAGAGAACAAGTCTTAGCAAAGAAAAAGAAATATAAAATAAACCAAACAGGATTTTTAGACTTGAGAAATACAATAACTGAAATTTAAGAGTCTCATTAGATGAGATCATAACAGAATGGAGACAACGAAGACTGATCAATAGAAATTATCTCTGAGGCACACACACAATATATAAACAGAGCAGAGACCTGTGGGATGATATCAGAAGTTCAATCATTTACTTTCATTGGACACCCAGAAGAAGAGGAGAAAGAGTGTAGTGCAGAAAAATATTGGAAGAAATACTTGGAAGAAAATTTTTTCATATTTGGCAAAAGACATAAATACATAGAGTTAAGAAGGTAACCAAACTCCAAAAGGCTAAACCCACGGAAATTCATACCTAGTCATATCATAATCACACTGCTTAAGTTGAGAAAAAAATACTGAATGCAGTCAGAACTCCAAAATACAAAAACCGATAGAGCTCGAAGGAGAAATAGACAAATCCATAGTGGTTGCTAGAGACTTCATTTTCTCTTCTCTAAAAAAAAAAAAAACAAAAAAAAAAAAAAAAAAAAAAAAAAAAAAAAAAAAAAAAAAAAAAAAAAAAAAAAAAAAAAAAAAAAAAAAAAAAAAAAAAAAAACAAAAAAAAAAACCTAGCAAAGAGAAAATCATCACAAATATAGAAAAAAACTGAACAACACCATCAGCCAGCTAGATCGAAATGTAATTCATAGATCTCTCCACCCACTCATGACAGAACACAGATTCTTTTCAAGTGTACATGAAGTAAATCACAAACATTTCCTAGAAAAGTTCATTGAGTTTAGCAAGGATGCAGGATATAAGATCAATACACAAAAACTAATAGATGCTAGCAATGAACAATTGGAAACTGAAACTAAAAAGCACAATACTGTTTACAATAACTCCCCCTAAATGAAATACTTGGGAATAAATCTAACAAAACATGTACAAACCGTGTTTGCTAAAACCGGCAAGATCCTGATGAATAAAAAGTCTTCAATAAATGGAGAAACATAACATGTCCCTGTATTAGAAAATTCAATAGCATAAAGAAATTAGTTCTTCCCCAACTCATCTATAGATTTTTGGAGCACTAATAGAAATACAAGCTAGATTTTTTTTAATAGACAAAGACAAGCTGATTCTAAAATGTGTATGGAAAGGCAAAGGGGCTAAAATAACTAAAGCACTTTAGAAAATGAAGAATAAAATTGAAGGAATCATATTAAGTGAGTGAATGGATGAAAAACCATTACACATCCATGCATCGGGGTACTGTGCGGCAATAAAAAGAACAAATTACTGATATGTGCAGTGATCCGCATGAATCTCAAAGGTGCCATAATGAATGGAAGAAGCTACCCTTAAAAGACTATATTCTGTTTGATTCCATTTAGATGATATTCTTCAAAAGACAAAACCATTACGACTGCCTAGGGTTAGAGATAGAAGGAGAATCAAAATTTGAATTTTAACTCCCTGAGTATAAGATGAACTTCTATTCCGGGCACAGGCAAGGGCATCATCCTTTACCTCTGAGGTGAATCGGCTGCTGTCTTGACAGGGTGTAAAGCGGATGAGAATCGCAGCTCTGGCTTACTAAACCTCAGCATCTCCCCCCTATTTATGCAGGAGGGAGGAGTAGCAGAAATGCCTTGGCCTTTCAAGGTGACACGCATCAAATTAGTACCAGAATCACAGAGCTTCACTCCAGGGACAAGACGGCCTTTTCCCCACTCCCTGCTCCCCTGCCCAGTCCGGGGTGGGCAAGCTTCTGCTCTGGCAGGCCCTGAAGGGCCCATGACTTGGCGAGAACTGGAGTTACTGTTTAGAGCATGCTCGGGATTATCTGTGAGCACCAGCCTGCTGTGCATCAGGCAAAGCTGCCCTTCACCTCTTGGGGCCTAAAGGAACCCAGGATAGTGTGACAAATCACACTTTGGGGTCACCTTACAGGGTGACCTAGAGAGGCGTGTTGGCCCATGGAGCTGCTAATCCAAGCTTGGAACTTAGTGGTGACATTTCACAGCCTGCTTAGAGGGCTGGAGGGTGGGGTGGGGAGGTTGGGCTGTCTTCCATTAAAAGGCATCAAGCCAAGAAGCCATTCAAGCAGCATGTTGTGGTCTTGGGTTAAACATCTGGAGTAGTGTCTCACCTGAGAACAGTCGGTGGTCCTCCAACCCCTTTAGGCTACAAACGAGCATGCTTGCAACTTCACATGAGTGGCAGTGCCCTTCTCACAAGCCTAGGGCAGTGAAGGAGCGTGGACGCTGTGGAGGCATTTTTATTTATTGTTTCAAATGATGTTTGTTGAGGTGATATTGATTTACCACACAGGCTACATTTAGGGTAGGAGGGGCTGGGGGAATCCAGAGTGAGGACCCGGATCTGCCTGTCAGGCTGCTGGCCTTGAACGCGCTCATTCCTTCATCTGTGAAGTTAGGGGTTTTAAGGTCCTCTCCTTGAGGACCTTGAATAATGCCCAATGGTTTGAATACCCAATGGTTTCATGGAGAATTCTTAACCCCAGGTTCAGGGAGCATGAGTAGGTTTCAAGTCCATGAAACCCTGGTTTGTACTTTATGACGAGCCCATAGCTTCCTTAACTCCCCCAAGGGGGGACCTCCCTGGTGGCGTAGGGGTTAGTCTCAGTGCTCTCATCGCTATTTGTCCCACCTGCTGCCCCCCTCAGCAGTGTATCTCAGTAGATCAACCTGTTCTGCTCCCCACTCTGTCTCTGGTCAATCCTCTCACCCCCAAATCTCTGGCCTACACTCCATTTCTTCTGCACAAAAATAAATAAATCTTAAAAAAAAGTCCTCCAAGGACTTGGTGACAAGAACTGCCTACTGGGCCCAGCCCCCAGTCAGCCCCCAGGGGCACAGAATAACTGCCCAAGGTTTGGTGGCTGGATGGACTCAGGCCTGGGGAGATGAAACCTGGGCCAGGAGCTGTGGCTCCAGCGCTGCAGAGACCCCTTGGTGTACGAGCAATCTGGGCGCCACTCACCTGCAGTAGAACTACTTGTCTTGTTTCTGCTGCCCCTTTTGCAGATAGGAACCTGCAAGCCCCAAACCCCCAGGCTGCTCTCCTGGCTGGTCTGAGGCTGACGGGAGTCAGCCTGGAGTCCCAGGAAGACCGAGTTCCGCGGAGGGACATCGATCACACACTTATTTATGTAGTCTGGATTCCCTGCCTTTACTTTTTCTTTTCTAACTAAAAAAACTGATTTGGGATTAGATCTTTCTCCCTTGTCTTTGGTTCCTAGAGTTGGAATCCACTCTGAGGGGTCCCTGGAACTGGGGCTTATCTATGTAGGATTAGTTTACTCCAGGCATTCAGCACTCAGGAGAATAATATGGGCTCCCTCTTGGCTTTCAGGTCTCCAAACTTTTTTCAGATCAGGGTTGACCTAAAGGGTGAGGCTGGCCACGGCCATGCCTGCTGGGAGAGCGGACTCCTGGAGGTGACCAGAGCTGGAGGGGCCGGAGGCAGCTGAGGACACCCTATTGGTCACACAGCTCCCTGCCTTATTCCACCTCTTGACCAGCTTGCCTCTGTTGCGGTGTAGGAGGTGGTTTCAAGGAGCGCTGTATCTCACGAGGATGCTATTTAGTGGTAAAGCTGCTGTGAAAAACAGTATGTTGGTACTTCACATAATTAAAACAGAAGTATCCTATGACTCAGCAATTCCTCCTGTGAGTATGAACACAAAAGAATTGAGACAGCAACTCAGATCCTTTTTTACTATGTTCCTAGCAGCGAGACTCCCAGCTGCCCAGAGTTGGAAACAACACACTGGCCTGCATGCAAATGAGAAGCCTTCCTTTAACACTCTGAATTTGTTTTGTTCTTAACATTTCTATGTCTTTAAATACTTTGGTAAATTGGTGGATAGGAGAAGAAACATAACATCTATTGAGAACCTATTTTGTCCAAGAGTTTCATTTCACTTAATTCTAACACAGGTTGTAGGTTTTAACCCAGGTTTGCAGATTGGGAGTTGGGACACACCACTGGGAAACGGCCAAACCAGCTCTCTGCCCTGGACCCGTTACCTCCACATTCTGAATTCTTTGGGGGTGTCCCTCAGTGTTTCCTGCTTATCCCATTTTACCTTTTTTCCATTGCAAAAAATTCCACTCATTTGGAATTTTGCATCTGTGGGCAAGATTTGGAAAAACACAGTGTGGATTGAGCAGCGCTTAAACAATAAAAGCAAATCTTGTCCCTTCCAGCAGACAATATACATCCAAGCCAGGAACAAAACTGGATGGCGACTTGAACACCTGGCTCCTGCAGGGTTCCAGGTTCTTCCATAGGAAAACAGGTGTAAGGTACCCTCACCAGGGAAAACACAAAAGAGGGGAAAAAATCCACGGCCACAAAGCACCAGCCACCACACCACCTAGAAATAACCACAGCTCACCTTCTGGTCAATATATTCCTCATTTTTACTGGGCATCCTTATATGTAACTTATCTAAAAAATGGGTACCACAGTACATGATTTTATTATCTGGTTCACAACTGAAATACATTGTTAATATTTTCTCTTCTATAGCAGTTAAAATAATGCAAAGTGTAGAAAACATACTTAAGAACTCTTGCAGGGGAAAATTTAGAAAACATTCTCCAGGAAGACTTCACTCTTTTATATCTTGAGAAAAAAGTAATGTCCTTGTATTATATACTTTCTATAGGTGAAAGAAACTTGCTCTCCAACTTAGCTTTTTAATTTGATTCTCATCATCTTCATCATTTAAGTAATCCTCTTTATTTTTCCAATCTGTCTCTCATTTGCTTCCTCTTCTCTATCTCGCCTGCCTGGTGCACCCACATCCTCCGTTACCCCAGCATCCTGGCCTGCGAATCAGCCCCTCCCCTCTCATTTACTCTCTTTAAAGATTCTTCCTTTCCCATTCTTTTCAAGAAATTGTCTTGGCTGATTTTGAAAGTCTCTATTCAAAACTCTAGCCTCAGTCCCACATTAGGGTTAGCCTATAAATCATCTGCAGATTAAACTTGTTTAAAACACAGGAAGCCTTTGGTAGAGTTACTTAGCGAGAAGCGCAGGACTTGGGCATGATGCAGATAAAGCAGACATAGCTTACTTTTTAAAAAATTAGTTTTTTTGGGGGAGGGCAGGGCAGAGGAAAGTAATTGGTACCTTGAGGAAATGTTAGGGACCATTATGAAAACGCAGTCACTATTTTGAGGCAATTATGTGGTCATCTCTCAGTCTGGACACTGGAGGGACAGCCTTTACTGGCTAGGACATTTGCATGACAAATGTTGCAGGTAAGTGTCGATTAATAGTAACTTTGCACAGCAAGGCACAGGCCAGCCAGCATTAGAGTGGTGCACGCAGACCATGTCAGCTCTGGAGTCCTGGAAACAGTGAAGCGCTCATCCATCACAGGGCCGTCTGGAAGGTAGGGACACTTGATCATTTAAAGAAATTCCTCTGGCAATTTATCCTTCTGCCCACACACCTGTCATATCCACATGAGCCAAAAATCAGCCGGGGCCCCCCATTTGATGAGTAGAGTAGGCTTATGGCCTCCACAGTGCTGGCTATATGGAATTCAGACTCCCCTGAAAAAAATCTTTCTGCAAAAGTTGCCCTGGGCCTACTGTTAACTAGTTGTTTTTGGAGCATGGCTCTAAGCCTGGCACCCTCCCCTGCCAGCTGTAGGTGGGGCAGGGTTTGCTCAGGCTCTAAAGACAAGGAACCAGCATGTTTGGGATATCAAGTTTCAGGGAAAAAATAGGAAAGACCCAATCCTCGCCTGGGCCGGGGGGTCCCACCTTATACTCGGAGGAAGCGCTTGCTTTCAATTCTAACATGTACAGTTGTGAACTGTGAGAGGCCTCTGAACTTGGGTGTGCCTGGAAATCTGGTTCAGGTCAGGTCAGGGAGGGAAAACCCTCTCCCTTGCATTCTCCTCTAAGTCCCTGCCCTTCTGTTGTGTTCCTTAAATCAATAAATCAGTAAAGGGAAAGAGTTCTGAGACCAAGGCGAATTGGGGGGTCCTTTGGGATTCCTAAAGAGAGTCCTAAAGAACAAGAGTGGGGTCAAGTCTCTGGTGGGATTTAAGGGTATTAATTGGAGTTGTGTGTCCGACAATGATGTTGGGGTGATGCTGAGCTGTCCCCCCGGATGGTCTGGGCCTCTCTGCCCAAAGGAAAGGGACACGGGAGGGCACTTCGTGGTGTTTAAGAGACAAATCTGGTTTCTTTTCCTTGACTAAGTTCATATACTGTAAAATGTCGAATAGACTTGAGTAATTCTCCATCTGAGAAGCAGCATAATTAGGCACATTTCCAGGAGGAGCTATCACGTAGGTCAAGGTGCCCATCCTGTCTGGCGTTCCTGGTGCTTTTATGAGCAAAACTTTGGCTGCCAGACTCCTGAAAGCCACGAGCAGAGGGGGCCCCTTTAAGTCAGTGCTCCAGGCAACCGACTAACCCAGAAGGGGACAAGGAAAGAACAGCCACTTACCACAGCCAGGTAGAAAGGCCTGAGAGAAGCAGTGGAGCTCGCCATGCCAGCATTTGCACATGGAGCACCTCCTGGGCAGCCAGGTGCCGTGGGGCACAGGCCCACAGTTCCTGAGAATGGGCAGAGGGAACCGTATGTATTTGAAACCCACCCTCCCTTTCTCCCCTCTCCACCTCCACCCCCTTCAATGACTTACTCTTTGTGGACATGATGCTCACAGTTTCGTCCATAGAAGGAGGGGGGGCAGGCACAGAAAGACCCCAGCATGCAGGTTCCCCCATTCAGACAGCAGGTTTTGTTGAGCTCCTTACCTGAAATGTAAGAAGGGGGTACTGAGAGGGTGGAGGATGGAAGAGCTGAGCTCACTCGGAGCAGCTAAGGACAGCACAGCGCTAAGGGCTTGATCACCCGCCCGTTTGTAGAAGTCTAAAAATGGTGAACTTTATAGCATGAGAATGTTCCTTTTGCTACCTGTGCCTTTGAGCAGAGAAATCTTTTTCATGCACAGGCCAGTGGGGGTTCTGGCCGTGCCCTGCGGGAAGTGAGACCAGAGGGGGATTCTGCATACAGGGAGAGCCAGAGTGTTGTTTTTTTTTTTCCTCCACAGATAAACCAGTTGCTCACTCCAGAGTGGGGTGCCCACTCTCTTAGGTGAACAATTGTCAGTGCGATACTTAGGAAGCCCACGGAGGATAGTACAGAGATACCACGGTGAGCCTCGAAGGGAGGCAGGTCTTACTGTCCTGGATTCCTATGGATGGCACAAACTGAGAAGAACGAAGACGAATTGCAGGTTCCTCTTGGGACCTAATGCTGTCACTTCTGAAAGCCAGACCTGTGTGAAGTGCAAGTTCACGGTGACCCAACAACAAAATCAATTCTTGGAGTAAATCTTTCAGGCCAAGTGAAAATTGTCAGTGAGCAAGAGAACAAAAAGCTTCTCACCTGCAACTAATTCCAAACCAAACACTTTGGAAATGACCACGATCAGAATCACACTGGGAAGAGGAAATCAGACATCAGTTAGCAGAACAAAGCAAATAAAAGCTTTCGTTTAACACCTGGGTTTTCTCATCACAAGAGCACAGCTCTGAGAAGTTGCATATCACCTTTCTTTTTCCTTTGCTTTTAAATGGCTGACTAATTCATGTAACAGTCTAAAGGAAAATGATAGTAAGTCACCAAATACTCAATATGAATATTACTTTTCAATATGAATTACTACGTCTTAGACTCTGTCCTCAAAGCTCATAATTTTAAGTAGATGTACATTTTTTTGTCCACTATTTCACGTATTTTCCTCTGCACATTGTTTTCATATAAGAATTTTAAAACGGCTGCTTGACAGCCTATGTAACTTATGAGTCACATTTTACAAGTGTGTTTTGTTTAAACCAGTCATTTAAAGATTTTCAGGTTAAAAAAATACCCCCATTATCCTTAATGGCTTTGCAAATATTGTACCTGTTTATACCTTTGACCTTTTCAGAAGCAGATTTTTAATTTGGTTGTAATACTGACCTTTTCTTCTACAAGAGAAGAAAAACACTAGCCATCTCATAGGCAGAGCCACTAACCCGAACGAAGGGGTTAAATGTTAATGCAAAGTGGAATGTAATTGTTAAGTGGGAAGTTCCAAGTCTTTTAGGAAAAAGCAGGAGCCATTTGGCAGCTTCGAAGGTTGAAAAAGAGAAAATCAAGTAACAGGTGTAGAACATGATTTCTCAAGCTGGCAAGTTCACGTTCAAGATGGGCTCCTACCTGGAAGAGAAGCGCTCCATTTTCCTGCCGTCCGCAGCCCCAACAATGTAAGGGGGAGAGTTAGCTTGGCTTTAATTCACAGTCATTGCCCAAACACCTAAAGGAAAACGTCAATTACCTGAAGTGAAAACGGGGATTTAAAAAGAAAAATATTCCAGAAAAGTAATAGGCTTTCCCCAGCGGGTCTTTGGAGAAGCAGGAGTCAGGATGTCCAGGGAGGGTGGGGGGTTCATTGGGGTTGGGTCCTAGGAATGTTTTGACCTTAAGCCGGGGACTCAGCTTTCCTCCTCCCTCTACAGCAGACCCCTGGGGTGTCAGGGAGGGCCCTCAGGAGGGTGGGGAAGGTTACAGTGCTTACACCCCCAGGGGTGGAGGGTAAAGCTGTGGAAACAAAGAGAGGATGGAAAAGGCAGAGCCTTGTAAAATTGTGGTTAAGCAGCCCTAATGTCGCTATCATTAGTTTCGGGTTAAAAGCATCAGATTTACTCTTTTTTGGGAGGAAAAAATAAAGCAAGTCAATGACTGTCCAGTTGGCGATTCCAGTGTGGAGGCAAGGCGAAAAGTTAATTGCTTTAATGAGAAAAACCTAGACACTGCATATGGATCTCTCAAAGTGATGTCGTTCTAGAGATGATGAGCTGAGAGCGGAATCCTTGGGTTCACTCTGGAAAGGTTTCACCAGAGATCCCTTTGGCGGCATGCAGCGAGTTTCTCCATGAGACAGAGACTTAGTTATACTTAAACAGGTTTATAAGGGAAAGATAATTAAAGGGCTCTTGTACAGACACAGCAGGCAGAAAGAACAGAGAGGCCTGCATGGTTCCAGGCAGATGGGCAGCCCTGAGGAGAGCTGCCTCTGCTAAGAGGTCAGTAAAGATCCAGCATGGCACAGGTCACGGGCAGGCAGAGGGAAAGTTGGCACAGGAAAGCACCTGCAAAGGTGCAGGTGGGCAGTAAGACGGCTTCCCCGCATTCTTGCACGGATGGCACTGATAGAACCTTCTTTCAGTCGGGAGGGGCTCATCTTCGAGGATGGCTGATTGTTACTGATTGTGAATAACTTAACCAGAATGTGAAAGGAGACTGGAGATTCTACAATGGGCTCAATCTCCTTATCTTCACCTTCCGCCCAGCAGTCTGATTACCTGCCTGAGTCTGCTTTTGTGATCTAGGCATTGGTGTAGCTGGGCTAATGGTTATGCTAATTCTGTCTACCCCCACCTCCTTCTGTGGGTCTGGTTTTAACCTTATTTTTAAGTTATATCTCCTCCATCAGAAGCATTTGATATTTTATTGCCAAGTTTTACTTCTAGAAATTTGCTGTTATCTTTGCTTTTCCAGGAAAGTTGTGCGGAGCATGTGCGATACAAGTTCAGCATCAGAGGGTTTCCTGACCTGGTGTGAGCGTAAACCCTAGGAGGACCTGAGCTGCCAGTGGAGGCTGGAAGTGAGAGCCAGAGCCAGGAGCTGGGGTGAGGGGTGTGGGTGGGGGCTGCAGCAGAAGCGCAGGCCTGCTAACCAGAAAGCTGTAACCTCAGCACTTGGGCATGGGAGGCCACTTAACCTTGCCACTGGGGTTTATGTCATTTTGGGGGTTGGGTTAGAGCGGGGTCCTTGGGTTCACTCTGGGAAGGGTTTCACCAGAGCTCCCCTTCAGCCGCATGCGACGAGTTTCTCCACGAGACAGAGACTTAGTTATATTTTTTTTTTTAAGATTTATTTTTTATTTATACATACAAGTTGGGGTACAGGCCAGAGGCGTGGGGCGGCGAGACGGTTCGCCAGAGACAGTGGGGAGCAGAACAGGCAGATCAGAAATACACTGCTGAGGGGAGCAGCGGGCGAGGCAGGGGAGGTCTGCCGCTCCATGTGGGATTCTCCCCGGCCGGGCGTCGAACTCGCGTCGCTGCCGCCAACAGCTCTACAGTGCAGCGCCCAGCCGCTGCGCCACCCGGGAGGCCCGGACTTAGTTATATTTAAAGGAAGGCTTATTAGGGACAGGCACAGAGGAATAAGGGACGCTTGCCTGGACACAAGCGGGCAGGAAGAGCTGGCCGAAAGGGGCAGGTTCGCTAAGAGGCCTGCAGGCGGGCAGCCCTGAGGGGAGCTGCCTCTGCTGAGGGGGGTCAGTGAGGAGAAGACCCTGCATAGCACAGGCCACAGGCAGGCAGGCAGGCCGCTGCCCTGCAGAGGGACAGAGTTGGTGGAAAGGACACCTGCATAGGCACAGGCGGGCAGGCCAGATGCTGCCCTGAGCCGGTGCAGAGATTGCCCTGATCTAGTCCTCTCTGTCAGGAGGGCTCATCCCCACGGATGGCTTGTCCATTGCTGACCCTGAACAACCAACCAGACCTGGAAAGGGGCCCTGGCTTCCACAGTGGGATTGATCTCCACAGCTTCACCTTTGCTCAGCCTTAGGCACTGGTTCCTAAGGCTTTTTGGTTATCACGGGGTTAATGGTCATGCTGATTTCTTCCAGCACCTCCTGGTGTGTGAGTCAGGTTCTAGTCCTGTGACTCCTTTTTTAGGTTCTATCTCCTCCATCTTTGGCTCACTTGTATTTTATCGAAGTCTCCCAGTGCCCTCCGCGAGGCCTCTCCCATCCGGAATATTTGGTGGCTTCACTAACCCTACACCACACAGGCAATAGGCCCATCCCCTGACATCTCAGTTCTGGAGACGATTTTCTTTCTTACCATGTCCGAAGTTATGAGTCGTTTCTAAATAGCATTTAATTCAATTTCTAAGTAAAAGCCTGGCACACAATTGAGAAGCTTCTAGGTCATTCTGTTGTCACTCATCTTGTTGGGGGGAAAAAAGGGCGTCTGCAACAAACCCCACAGGAAGGTTTATGGGCCCCCCCACCTCAAGCCAGAGAGATCCAAGACCCCTAGGGCTACGAATCCCAGAATTCCATCATCATCCAGAAGAGAGGATTACCGGAAACTGGTGGAGTTAAGCAGACATGTTGGCTATAAAACAGGGCTTTTGACCTTGGAGGTCTCTTGCTTCTCGCCGGGCTACAGCGTGCCATTCGGGTTTCCAGCTCTTCGGATCTGGTAGGACGTATTTGGAGATTTATCTCTCTCCCTCACTTTCTCTTTCGTCCCCGAGTTATCTGTTTTTTTATTTCCCTTCCTTTTGTAAATAAACCCTTTCATTAACATTTTTGTGAGTGCCTGCAATTGTTCTTATTATAAGTCCTTTTTAAGCGCACGGGTGAGAACCCACAGTCAGGCACCCCATTGTGTATTGGGGTTGCCCTGTAACAATCTCTGTCCATTGGTTTTACCTCTGGCAGAAGGAATTGGCATTAGTGTACACCTCTGCGAATGTGCCTGGGTCACAAGTGTTGCTATAGCTGTACCTTGGGAGGATTCAATTTAAAATTATTTTTTCCATCGCCACTGCAGCTGGCTGTTTAATACCTGGTACACTTCAACAACTTGTGTGGGCTTTCAACTTGTTAAATGCTTCCAACATCATGCTGAGATTCATAGAGAACTGGGGAACTTGGCCTGACTCTGGAAACCGGCCTGGGGGAGGGCAGGGCAAAGGAGAAGCCCAGGGCTAAGAAAGTCCTGCTTCAGTAGGGTGTCTTTGTATGATGCCACAGTCTCCCGGGCCCAGCATAATGCGGAGGTAAGTCACACTGGCATCACCAGCCTCGCTTTATGGAGAGAACTAATCCCACTTGTGGATTTAAACGCCTTTCCCGCAGAGGCTGGGCAGGTCTATGGGAGAACTGGCCGCAGGACACCACCCCATACTTTTTTTTTTTAAAGATTTATTTATTTATACATACAAGCAGGGGTACAGGCCAGAGGCGTGGGGCGAGAGGGTCCACCAGAGACAGAGTGGGGAGCAGAACAGGCAGATCAGAAATACACTGCTGAGGGGGGCAGCGGGCGAGGCAGGAGAGGTCTGCCGCACCATGTGGGATTCTCCCTGGCTGGGTGTCGAACTCGCATCGCGTGCTGCCGACAGCTCCACAGCCCAGCGCTTAACCGCTGCGCCACCCGGGAGGCCCTTCCACCACCCCATACTTTTTATCCAACAGGGCTGCGGTGGAACTCTGGGGACTTGAACTTGAACCCCTGGAAACCACCTCACCATTTCAGCATCAGGAATGGCGGCCCCGAGTCTGGTGATATCAGCATGGCTGGGGTTCAGCTGAAACTCACGGATGTCAGCCTTTCTCCCCCACAAAACTCCTCGGTTCCAAGGATGAGGACTCATGGGAAGGCGCCACACTCCCCACAGGTACAGAAGGCAGAGAGACTCAGTGGACGCAGGATAGGCCACCTGGGAACATGTTGGAATAGGAAGGGGGGAAGGGAAGGGATGCTCGAATGGCCAGGTATTTGCTGTTGGGCTGGGGACCTAAGGACTGTCCGTTCAATAGGTGTTTAATCAGGTATGTACTGAGTCTCCTGTGACCTGTCCAGGACGGGCTCTGAGGACACAGAGGTGCAGGGGACCCCTTGTGTAACGGGGAGAAAGAAGATCATAATTACAGATTGTAATTGTGATAACCGCGAAAATCGCTGCTGCCCTGGCTGGGAGGCTTGACCACGACCCTGGGACAGGCAGGGACACCTGCCTCATCACTGCTGAGGCTGCAGAGTGGCCCAGCCTCTGGCAGGGAGTGCTGTGGGCAGAGATCCATGGAGGGCCAGGCCTGGGGTCATGGCTCCCTAGTCCCGAAAGGTCTCCCCAGCCCTGATGGAGGGCACGGATAGCTGAAACTGAAAAGCAAAAGCTCCTGATGTCAGGTCGTCTCAGTATTGTGCTGTACTGCTGTGAATTCGAAATGGGGTAAGAGACAGAATCATGTTTAAAATCATACAAAGAAGCATGAATTGAAACCATCCAACCAACAAAGTAGAAATAAACCAAAAAAATACCATAATAAAAAAACTGACTTCCTACATCCATCTAAATTCAAGGAAGAAAAACAAATCTGCAGATGGTAGAGATTTTAACTTTAAAAAGCTGATTCAAATTTATTTCATTTGTTGAGGAAAGGAAATTAAAATTTGATGAACTGGACAGTTAATGAAGAGTCATTTCTGTAGCACAGTGAAAGTCTGTCTTTATCACAGCACACACCTAGGGGTACCTTGTGTCTTACCTCTGTCATTGTCCTTGGAACTTTCTGGCAGGTAGGGTTTAGAAGAATAGATTCCTGCTCTAGAACATCTGCAGTCTCAGTGGGGAAGACAAACTCAAATGAGTTATTTTAGAAATTTATCTAAAAAGAAACTGTCTAGGAAGGATGGAGAAGGGGTTTCATTTGTGTCAGTGTGAGTGTATGTGTGTGGGGACCACCATGACATGAATTCCTGTATAGACATAGCAATGAACTTGGTGCGTTTTGCAGTGCATTGAGTTTTGCAGTGACCTTCCATGGACCTAGTTCTTGGTAATTGCGTGAGAGTATATCCAGCTGTTTAATCTCTAGCTTTGGAGTTGCTTGGTTAGAGGGTGGATGTTTCCAAATTATTTTCCCAGAAGTCTATACTGGTCTGCTCTATTACCCCGCCCCCGCCCCCGCCCCCATGTCTTTACCACCCAGGTGTAACTAATATCTCAATGGTTGCTAATTCCGTATGTAAAATAAAGTGTCCTCATTTGGATTTTCACTGTTTTCTGGATGTTACTTTTTTTTTTTTTCCCCTAAAATCTGGCAGGTAGAGGGAAGTTGAGCTGGCTTTGTTTTTGAGACAACCCATATGCCATTTGGTCTGGGAAGCCCTTTGTGCTAAGTGCACCAGTCCTCCTGGGTGGGGGGTGGGGGTGGGGGAGGAGAGGTTTACTTTATCTTGTTGACACTGAATTTTCCCCTAAGATTTATCCCCCAGACTAAGAGGTCCAGAAACCTAGGCTTCCAGAAATCTCAGCTCCCCCAACCTGTAGCTCAGGTCTGCTGATGCAGATTTCCTTTCTGCTAAATCTTACTCCATCTGCCCCATCGTGGCCATAGTTTCTAAAATGGAAGTGGGGGAAGTGGGCGAGAGCAACGTCTTTGAGAAACACCACAGGAAAACCACTTGCTGTTCCTATGAGGAGCCAGGAGATAAAGAAAGAACCTCCTCCCCCAATAAAGGAGAAAACAAATCATAAGTGTCCAAGCAATGCCAAGACAAAAGAGACATTATATATGTATAATATACACATATGCTTGTATATATAATGTAATATATATTGTATAATATGTATTATACATAATATAAATATATACGCTGATTTATATTTAACAAGATGATCATGAAGCATGTTCAAGTAGGGAAGGTCTGATTTAGACTGAGTCAAGTCTTTGATTTAGAATTCTTTTGTATCAAAAAAAAGTTCTCTTTCCAGTCAAATTCAACAAATATTAACTGACCAGCTACACTGTGCTGAGCACGGTGGGGAAAGAGAGAGCATCAAGATTGGTCACCTGCTCCTCCCTCCCACCCCCAGATAAGACCAGCCCGGTAACCTGTGTCCAGTGCCACCATGGTGCTATCACAGCATTGCTGATGGGGAGGCCATCACTTCCTGATTCCCTGCTACCAGGCTGAGGCCAGGGCCTGGCAGACAGAGGGGTCTAACTCCCAGGAGATAGATTTAGGAAGGCAGGCTGGGGTCTCTTCGCTTTCACAAGATTTGGAGAATCTCATTTAAAAGTGCTTCTTAAGTGGATTTTGTTTTTGATTACATCCTGACATTCTTCACATGCCAGGATGTTCTTAATGGTTTTGAAATGGATTAAATGCAAATGCAGGGAGGGAGGTGAGAGTGTAAACCAAGCTGTTTAAATCAGAAATGGATTAAAGAGCTCCACTGAGAAGATTTCCTGTGGGCAAAAGACCCTGGGCACTTTGAAGTTGCTCTACTCTTTAAAGCCAAGTTTTGAAGTTGCTCTACTCTTTAAAGCCAAGTTGATTTCTGACCTGTGAGCTAATAGATGGTGCATTAAGCTGTGAAATTGGTGTAAATTTTTTTTCACATAATACAAATGGATACAATTGATTGAACACTTTTATTGAAGTACATCATACATTCATAAAAGTAAATTGTCCTCAGACTGGACAAGCAATCAACTCCACATCAAAAAATTAGTAGCAGGAAAGAACAAATTTAATTACATAGTATGGAGAATCTGCATGGACATAAATTTTATAGTAAACAGGACACCAGGAATGTATTTATCCTGAGTTAAGGAATGGGATAGGGACTAGGGACTTCAGGGAGGAGGACTCATGACAAAAAGCAAATACTCTCTAACTAGATGTTGTTTTCTCTGATAGGAAATTTATTTCGGGAGATAACCCTAAGTCCGAATAATGCCCCTCATCTTCATTCCTCTAGGTAACTAGGAGATTGACAATACTTTCTCTTGAACATCTATTGACATCAAATAAAAATAATCCATATACCAAATGTCATGGGTCTTTAGGAAGACTGTTTCTGAACTCGGGAAGACCTATCTGAGCATCTTTGTACAAATAGTAAGGGTTACAGGTTAATGAATTATATCATTGGCAAAGTGGCCCACCAGGGGGCACTGGTTAGTTTTATGTGGTGACTGCCCTGCAAAGCCAGGTGTATGACCAGCTTCCTGCATACAGGTGACCTTATACACAGGGATGGGACTGGCTCAGATGAGTTCTGGCTTCTTCCAGTTGATATGATTATATCTGTGAAGACTGTCTGAAATTCAAACCTAACTGAATGGTAGTTTCCATAGGCAAGAACAGTGAGTCATTAATATTAAAATGTCATTTTTTTTAAAATTGAGGTTACTTTGGTTTATAACACTATATAATTTAGGAGTATCTGATCACACTCATCAGATGTATGTCACCACACCCCACCCAACATAGGCCACTGTGCCCCTCCTCACTTTCCTTCCCCTCTGGTATCCTCAACTCTACTGTCAGATTTCTAAGGTTTGTTATTTATTGGTTTGATTTTTATCTGATACTTTCTTTTGTTTCTCTATATTCCACATATAAATGAAACAATCTGGTATTTGTCTTTCCCCTTTGGTCCTCTTGCTTAACATTATCTCCTCCAATGCCATTTGTGTTGTAAATGGCAATCGTTTATGTTTTTAAAAAGTAGTTGAATAATATTCCATTGTGTATATATACACCACATCTACCTAATCTGCTCATCTGTCCCTGAGCACCTAGGATGTTTTCATATTTTTAGCTATTATAAATAGTGCTATATATTTATTTATATTTATATATTTATATATTTATATTTATTGCTTTGAATTAGTGTTTCTGCAATTTTAGGGTAGATAGCTAATAATGGAATCTCTGGATCATATGGTAGATCTAATTTTAATATCTTGAGAACTCTCTATACTGTTTTCCATAGGGACTGGACCAGTTTACATTGCCACCAAAGGAATAGTTCCTTTTTTCCCCCCACATTCTCCCCAACACTTGTTGTTTCTGGTCTTTTTGATAAAGATCATTCTCAAAAGTGTGAGATGGTTGTGGTTTTGATAAAAATGTAATTATTATTGATGGGTGGGGTGGGGGTGATGTCGTTATAGAGTTGATGGATTTGAGAGCGGAGCGGGGTCCTTATTTTGGGTTATATCTCTTCCATCAGGGGGAACTAATGGGGTGAGGTGGAGGTGGAGTTTCTGGTTCTACGTTATTTTGCCTTAAAGTTATGTTGATGCTGTCTGTGTCCAGAGCAAGGCAATGCTGGGGTTTAATCTCTTTCTTTCTAAAGAACGCACTGAGGAGCTGCAAAAGTTGGCTACTCATTGTTTAAATCTTTCTCTTCTTCTCGGTCATTAGCAGGGGTTGAAAAGGCTGCAAATTTGCTTAGCTCTTTCACAGCTGATGGCTTTGCTCTATTGTTTGCTAGTTTAGAGAGGAGTCATCCTAAAACATTTTACAGTATGTTCACAGTAATAAAAAGCACACCCAACACCCTAGAGGCATGATTTAAAACAGTCATTTATTTGAACCCCACCACCAACAGTACACAATTTAAAATGATAATTTAATTATACACTATAAATAACACGCCACATAGAAAATCATCTTCCAAAATCAAGCCATTTTTATACTTAGAATTATTAAGTATACATTAGACAAAAGGTGTTTTTCTCCCTCTCTTTTTTGAGAATGAAGGTATATGAGGAGACCTTGCCAGGAAGGGGAGCACTGTGTGGATTAACTGTCAAATTGTCACAATATTTGATATTGATATTTGATAATTGTCCAATTTGTGAAATCTCTAAAGAGAACCTAAACTCGCACACATTTTAGGAAATTAAAAAGAAAAAAAATGTAAGGATGAAGCCAAGACTTTGGACATCTGCTGCTTCAAACAACTGGGAAAAAAAAAGCACCACAAACAACATGTACATCCCCTTGGTCAGACGGCTTTCTTATCCTGTTTTCTGGAGGGTCCCGAGACCGCTGAGAACACCGACGCTCCCTTCTCTGGCCGTTTAATTTAGCAGCCTTGCTGGGCACCCAGGCCCGCCCTCCCGCGGAGGCGCAGGTAATCCCGGGTTATAAGGCTCAGATTGGCGGCTTGTCGTGCGCTGTGTGCCAAAGCTCCCTACGAGATCTGTCTTTTCTCAGGCGGGGCTGAGTCACATAGAATAGATAGATAGTTTATCAGCACATGTCCTACAGATCATGTTATCAGCTTACAAATATAGCCCATTAGCGCACAGGCTGGAGGCTCTGGCAGTTGGAGCTCTTCCGGCTCCAGTGTGTGGCCGCTGCGGGTGTAAACAGGCTCAGCAGCCCGGATTCTCCTAGGCGGGCGGCGGCAGGGGCTCGGCTGGGAGTCGCGCAGTCGTTGGTAGGTGACCGTCGAGAAAGGGGCGTGGAGGGGGGACCGGCGAATGAGCGGCCGCCCGTGATGTAGGGGAGCGCGGGTGGGAGCTGGGGCGCTTGGGCACAGAGCGCTTGCGGGCTGTTGCTGTCTCGGCCTCAGCTTGGTGGCAGGACCGGCGTAAACGTCCCTCCTGGCTCGCGGGTTGAGGATTACACATCACACATTACACGTTAGGGCGAGAACTGGAGCTGAATGCGGAAGGAGAGAACGTGGGTGGTCGTCGCCGCAGCGGGGTCCTCACGACTCCTGCTTCTGGTTAACGGGTGACTCCTAGTATATGAGTCCTGGTGCCCGAGGCTGAACTCAAAACATTCCGGTCCAACTGCTGTCGGGGGAGAGAAATCAGCTTTGTGTCTTCACCTTGAAAGGGATGACTGACCTCTGACTGGAGAGGTCTTTCCTCCCAGGATGGCCCCGGCCCCCTGGTGTTCGGGTGTGGGTGGAAAAGCTGCCAGAGACCCAAGAGACAACTGCCTGACTTTGTAAGCAGCTCCTCTGTGCGCCCGCCTTTCTGCTGGGCCAGTCCCTGTCTCCTAACACAGCAGCGGGTAATTCTCCCAAGAACCTTTGCTAACCATCCCCATGGGGAAAAATCCTCAGGTGCTCATGTACCTTTTTTGTTTTTAATCTTGTATTTAATTGGAGACCGTGAGTTTGTCCTAATTTTCTGTCTTTTTTCTTTAATTAACTGACTTTTTGGAGCTTTACTTTGTGCCAGGTACTGTCTTATGCACTTGATGCAAGTGATTCTCTGTGATCCTCTCCCCAGTCTTGTGAGCTGGGTGCTGCCCTTCTCCGTGTCCAGATGGGGTCCACGAGGCTCAGAGAGATTAGCTAAAGATCTGGGACATCCACAATAAGCCAGGAGGCAGGACTCCAGCCCAGGCGGGCCAGCCCTGAGCGTGCCCCTTAAATCCTAGCTGTACCAGTCGCCTCATTTCTAGCTTAACAAATTACAAAAAAAAAAAAAAAAGGCGTGTGTGTGTGAAGGAGCAGGTGTTTATCCCTAGGGAAACTCTGAGCATGTGACAAAACGTAATTTAATTCAGAATTTGGCTGAAATATTAGAACTATATTGATCTTATTTAAATATTTAGCCCCTATTTGCCTCACTGTTTCTATCAGAAAACTCCATATTCTTTCTATCTCTGGGGTCCAGCCTGGATCTTATGTGAGGATAGTATGGAATTTTGGGATTGTTTTATAGCCCCCTTTCTGCCATACGATTGTCCCCACTGTACCTTAGTGTCACCAGAAATCCCCGCTGGTTATTCCCTTGAGTCCAGTGAGGCTGTAATGTGTCCTCTTCAGGGGGTGGATACACCTGGGAGAATGCTGTGGAAGGTTTGGAGCTGGGTTACCCCAAGGTGGAGAGGGTCTTGGGGGTCCAAGAGGCAGGGGAGGAGATGAGCAAGGCCTCTCTGACCATGGCCGGCTCAGGCAGCCCCTGGCCCCCGCTCCATCCCCCTTTCCACCTCCTGCCTTGCTTCTGACCTAGCCTGGCAGAGAGAGCACCGAGCACTGTGGACTTGGTTGGGCCTCCCTGGAGATCCCCCCAATATTTCTCATGATTCTCTGTGTTATTAGCCTGTACACCTTTCCTGGCCTCCACTCTATGCTCAGCGCCCCCCTACCCCCCACATCCTTTGATATGAAGGGAGAGGACTAGGTGACCAGAAAGTTCACCCGCCTGCCTGGAACCCTGGCATATGACTTCTGCGTTGAGACTAGAGCTTTGGTGCCAGGGGACATGTTTTTCCAGTCATGCCCTCTGGCTGGGCATAGTGGATTGTTCTGTAAAGTGATTCTGAGAAAACTGGGTTGGGAGGGAGTGTGGGAAATTATTCTGTCTCCAACATCCCTCCCCAACACATTTGAGGGCATCCCGCCCCTCTACTCCTACAGCTGCTTGTTCAATCTCTTGTTGAAGCGATATGCTTCATTGAAATGTACGTCCCTTAAGCATCTGTTTGCCCCTCTAGATGGAGAACTCAGTGGCAAGGACATTCATCTTTCTGCATTTAATGAGTGCCCATAAATGTCAGTTGTTTAGGGTTCCAGGAATCAAAGGACAGAGACAGTCACCAGCTAAACCGGCTCAGCGCACAGGCTTCGTGGAGGATCCGAAGCAGGACCAGGCACCTGCAGCCCGTGCAGCCCCCAGACGCTCCCGTCTGTTCTGTCACTGCTCTGAGCCAAGGCAGGGGTGTCTGGGGTGCTGCTCCAGCTGGTAAACCTGGCTCTTCTCAGCTCGGGCCATGGGCAGATAAAGGATGACCATGCACTCAACTCATATGCATGCAACTCAACTCCATGCATGCACCATGAAAAAAGTGAGCGACAGGCTGAGAGAGAAAATCACAGGGAGATCTCCCACAGCTGGGAGGCCACGCTCAGGAGAGGACACTGAAGCCGAGGTCAAGGGCTGTGGTGGTGGGGGGGGCATGGGAGCGAGGAGCCAGCAGCCAGGGGTAGGAGTGCGGGGTGGACCTGAGGTACGCTGCCTTGGGTAGATCATGTCAGGCTTATCGGGCCTGGGAGGGGTTGAGATCTCCCTCTCGCTCCAGAGGAAAGGCCCTGGAGGACCTGGGCCAGGCGGCTGCATGCTGGAAAATGGACTCATTATTGTGTAGCAAGTGGGTTGTGCAAGAGTGAGTAGGAAGTCAGGAGACCAGCTAGAGCCTGCTGCCCAAAAGGCCCGTGTGAAGCTAGCTGTTGAGAGCAGATACCCTCTGAGGCTCTGGTGATGAATCCGAGTGGGAATGTGTGTGTTTGTGTCCACATGGTGTCCGCTCTGCTTGAATTCCTGGAGTGGTCAGAGAGGAAAGGAGGAGACAGGGAGGGAGGGAGACAGGGAGGGAGGGAGGGAGCGGAGGAGGGACACCAATGCTTTGTAGGACCTAGTCTTAGAAGTCACACAACATCACATTCTATTCCGTAAAAGTGAGTGGCTAAGTCCAGACCGAACTTAAGGAGAGAGGAACCAAGCTCTACCTTTCAAAAGGAAAAGAGTCAAGGAACCTATGGGTATAAATCTACTCATCAAGGCAAAGTATTTTAAATTTTATTGCTGGGACAGCACACTGACCCTAGCATGGGTTTTTGTCTGGCATGTGGCACTGCTGGAGCAGGCTGGCACTGCCCCCACAGTCCTCTTCCCCTTCCTTCTAGCACCTGTCTACCTGGCCAGCTATATCTATTTGCCAACTGACTGTGTAAATCTGGAAATGGATTTAGCCAGATGTCGATGCTGTAGGTAGAGGATGTTTAAAACAATGTCTAGAAATTTATTTCGGTAAGGGAGCTAATGAATGAATGAATATTGAAATCACTTTTATGTCTTGATTATTTTTACAGTGACTAAGTAATCACTTGAATAATAGTGATGAGGTGGGAAAATAAAAAGAGGAGAGAAAGCTGATTGAGTAGCTTGAGAGAGCCAATCTGGACGCAAAGGCTTTATTCAGTTTTCATTTCATCTATTCCCTCCCTCCATTTCTCCCTCCCGCCCCCCCTTCCTCTACATGTATCTGGTGTACTAAGTATCAGACCCTGGCGGAGTGGGGGGGTCTCACTGAGATGTGATGGCCAGGATGTCCCTAAGCCTCACTTTTCTTGTATTCAGAAAACTGCAGCAGGGCTGAGGGCTCACGGGCCTGTAGTCTGCCCCAGGCGGGAAAATGTTGAGCAGGGTTGGTGCAGTGTTTGGCTTTGTTTCTTTTTTTAAAGATTTATTTTATTTATTTATGCACACAAGAGCTGGGGTGTAGGCCAGAGGCACGGGGGTAGGGGTGTGTGTGTGAGAGGATTCACCAGAGACAGAGACAGATTCACCAGAGCAGGTGGATTGACTGAAGTACACTGCTGAGGGGAGCAGTGGGCGAGGCAGGAGAGGTCTGCTGTGCCATGTGGGAAGCTCCCTGGCCAGGATCAAACTCATGCTGCAGTGGCTGTGGATAGCATCATAGTGCTGCACTTAACCCCTTGTGCCACCAGAGAGGCCCTGGCTTTGTTTCTTAAATGATGGCTGGTGTGTAACCCCAGATAACTAGGGTGTGTGTGTGTGGTTTGTCATTAACACATCAAACTTTCCCTTGATGTGTCCCAACCAACTAGGAAGACTAGATGTTAGTGCAATAGAATGTACAGCCCGAGGCTTGAAGACTGCTCAGGGGGCTTTGGGAACCCACAGTTCAGCTGGGGTTTGGAGGCAGCGCGAGGATGCCTGTGGGAGGTGACTCGAGGCACTGAATGTATACACGGAGCAGTCAGGCCTGCAGAGCACTGGCAACCGCCATGCTGCATGTCGTCAGGCTTTCCATCCTGGCCGCAGGCTGCTGACTGGTCGATTCACACTCATTTTAAAGTTCATTTCAAAACTGTTGTGTGCTCTGCCTGTATGAAACTGACATATGCGCTTTTTCTTAAATAGGTAATTTCATGCTCCCAAAATGGGACATAAAGCGGTTGTATTTGACATTTCTGTCATCAGAAGCTTATGGGAAACTCGTGTCAAGAAGCACAAAGCTTGGCAGAAGAAGGAGGCAGAAAGGTTGGAGCAAAGCGCGTTGGAGAAGTATGTGTTTCCTCTGCTGGCCTGGTAGCTTCTTCAGCAAACAGGGGCAGGCAGGCGGCAGTTGGGGTGCGGAGGGGCTGTCTTTCTTCTGGGGAGTATTACTGCGAGGGACACGGCCTTGTTGGGCTTCAGAGCCGTCATGCTGCTGCCCAGATGGACATTGGATTCTGAGGGTAGCAGCCATAGTTATAAGGCCCATGTAGCGACTGTTCTGACAGCTTTGTGGGCAGCTGGGGGCAGCAAGATGAGGGCCATTATCACGTTGGAGCTTATGACCAAGTTGTGGGGATGAGTCATAACTGCAGAAAGCTGTACAATAACAGGCCAGGAAATTCGTGGAAAGAAGATACTGAGGAGTGCTGGGAGGTCCCGAGTCAGGTCCAGTGAGTGAACCTTGAGTGTATAACAGGTTCATGCACAGGAGTGAAATTTCCCAAGGCGGCTCATGGGTGACATTCTAAAGTCATATTTTAGAAACCAGGGCTGCCTATATATTTCTACCCATGCCTATGCCCTTGAAAGATCAGCAGATTCCTGTGTCCCTGCATTTTAGAAAACTGGGGAACCACCATAAAATATCCAAGGCAAGGATCATTTTGGTAGAAATTTTAGCCAGGAGTTCTATTCTACTTGCCTCCTCTATTTTTAAGTCAAGGCTGTTAACAGAAGGGTTCAAAACGGGGGAGAAAAGAGCACAAGGGACTATGGTGACGGTTCCCCCGGGGAATTGGTGGTGGGTAACCCCCAGGGAATACACAATAATGTAAAAGATATAAATAAAAAAAAAATATATTTTTTAAAAAACCTGTTAATTGTTGGCAACTTTGAGGGTTTACTATTTCTCCCACATTCTGCAGGGCAGACAGAACAAGAAAGGGGGGAAGTGCCCCCTTTTACCCCCTTAAATTGGCCGCAGGAGGAATTCGCCAGTAGCAGGAAGAACTGCGCCTGCGCCCAGGTGGCCCGATGGGTTTCTCCAGGCAGGTGATGTCGAGTCCCCTGGGGAGTAAATGTGGCCTCTGCCGCTCCTTTTAGGATAAAGGAGGAGTGGAACTTCGTGGCCGAGTGCAGGAAGAAGGGCATTCCCCAAGCTGCCTACAGCAAGAATGGCGTCACTGACACCAACATGAGAATCCTGGAAAAGATCGAAAAGAACTCTCTCACGAGGCAGAGCGCACTTTCCAAGGACAGAGACAAACGGCGCCTCGAGTTTGTGTTTGAACTTTCAGGCGAGCAGTGGAAGGTGAGTCGCTGAGTGAATGCAGGTGCGTCTCATGGACGCTGAGCCCAGCGCTGCTGTGGGCGATGTGGGCTGCAGAGGGGCGCTCCTGGCCACGGCTGCGGCCCAAGAAGAGCCCTTGCCTTTCCAGAGCTTTCCTTGGATGGGAGGAGCTGATGAGCTGCTCTTGCCTGTTTTGTGAATGAAGACACGGTCTGGCTCTTCCTGCGTGGAAGACTCCACCGACCCCCTCGCAAGCCGTGGCCCTCCCTTGCTGGCACCATCTTTAAAATGCTTTATTCTGTCCTTTCCTTAAAAAATGAAAAAGGAATAGAGCCTTTCACTCATCTAACACCCCTGAGGAGGGGTGACGTGGCTGTGTTGTCTCAGCCGAGAGCGAGAGCGGCAGGCATAGGGTTTCGGGCAGCCCCTGTGGCCTGTTTGCTTTCTGACGTCCTGAGTCCCCTCTCTCTTCCTCAGACGACCACACTGTCCCCAGCTTGCTGCTTTGCTAGGAATGAAAGCTCCAGGGCTTGTCTCCGGCCGGCTGGGTGTGCCCTGGGCAGAGGAACTGGGGCGCTGACCCACTGCAGTGGGACAGGACTTCTGGCACCCGCCCTCCTCATTTTCATCTGTCCCCACCCCCATTTTGTGATTAAAAGTCTCGGGACTGAGAGACTTAATATTTGGGTGGTCCCTTGTATTGTTACTCTTCTTTATTAGCACTGTGATCTGAGACAGTTCACTCCACTTTTATACATTTTATCCCTTTTTCAGTAAAATGGTGCTAATTTTGGCTCTCACCTGTCCTGAGGGCTCTTGTGAGGATTAAGTAAGGGAACAGTCTGTAAGGCTGGCTTGTTAGCTGCACACCCTCTAAACCGGGAGAGATGATCACCCGCCTTGGACCTTTCCCCCGCATCACTGGTCGGGGGCATGAGGACACCGCTTGTTCTGGGCAGGGGAGGAAGGCATGTCGGGATTTCTGATAGGCAGGGTTGGTGAGGCATTCGCCCGTGCCATCGTGAAATGTGACCTGGGCTACGCACTCACCATGCAGGCGTCACCCGGCCTACCTGGAGGACCTGCATGGAGTCCTCTGCCTCTCAGGCCTTTTTGAAAATCATCGTAAGGAGCCCTGAATGATGCCTGGTGTGATAAGGGGGTAGGGAGGCCCATGTGAACTAGGTGGGTGGTGTCCGCATTGCTCCCTGTCTTCCTGTGCCCCCACTGCTCCCTAGACAGGAACCCTACTTGGAACACCCCAGGAACATTGCAGCTTTAGTATTAATTGTATGGGTTGTTAAATCAGTATAAATTGTGTGGCCTTTGGTTGCTGTTTCCTCCCCTAGGAGACTTGAATTTCAGCCTTACCTCTAAATAAGGACTGACAAACTCTGAAGGCAGTTTTCTTCTTAATGTGCCTGGTGGCAGCGAGGGGGGTCTGACCACTGACCTCTCACCAGGCTGCCAGCCAGGCCCTGCCCGGGGTCACCTAGAGGTGGATGTGGCCTCGGGGCGTGGGACCGACTGGGGTCAGATCTGCAGGGGGGCCTCTTGGGGCAGGCCTGGGAGGGGTGGGTCAGTCCTGGGGTGAGCCGGCAGAGCCCCAGGCCCTGCGTTCTGCTGTCAGGGGGATTTCCTCGATTTTATTTTTTAACTCTTCAATACAGTTTTTCATTTTTACTCACAAGTGTCTATTTCCAAGAACCGGATGTTTGCTTGGTCAGTGAAAGAATCCTGTGATGGGGTTGTGTACTCTGACTTTTGCATGTATTTCTTGAGCAGACCTTTCAAAAATGTGTCTTGTTTTCAAGTCACAGGGTAATAGCTTTTCTTATCTCTCTTGGGGTCAACAGCTTTGTTTGTGGGGGATGCTTTCTCTTTCAGAGACTCCGTGTTCTTTCAGGATACTTGTCTGTGTTGGCAGATTGGGGCTTGCGTGGTGGTTGGAGGCACTGGGTGTCTAGACCACCGACTGACTGACTGGAAGCTCCGAGTTTGTGTCAGGTGGAGGTTTCACTCTCGAGGGTGTTGTTATAGAGCCCCCATTACACTGGTGTGGCGTGCTCTCTCCACCCCGGGAGTGCAAATGTATGGTGTGTCTGGAGCTGGTGGCAGCTTTTTAAATAAAAGCGGGTTAACCTGGCTCCGTGCGCCACGCGCCTCAGCTGGGACTCGGGGGATGGCTCTGACGACGTCTGTTTCAGGAGCTCCCGGATTCCCTGAGGGAACAAACACACCTGAAAGAGTGGCACATCAGCAATACCCTGATTCAAATCATTCCTACGTACATCGAGCTGTTTCAGGCGATGAGAATTCTGGATCTGCAAAAAAACCAAATCTCACATCTTCCAGCTGAAATTGGTATGTAACTTAGCAGGAGTCTTGAGGCCCCTTGTCTGGAGAGGGGCCATAGTAGGGGGGGCAGCAACCCTGTGAAAACTGTTTCCGTTCTTCCTGCCCCAGGGGCTTGTCTACTCTGGGTCACGATGTCACCTGTGTGACTCAGCACAGACTTCTCCTTGGTAATGTTGTGCCTAGGGGCTTTTTATTTCCTTTTAGAAACATCTTTAGAAATAGAAACATGCAATACTATGCTTCTTATAAATGTAAAATACAATATATTGTTCCTATGGATTGGTTCGTCTATACATTTAACTTAGCTTATGTCGTTTTGATCAAAATTGTGTAATTCTCAATCACTTTGTTGTTCAGTTCCATCATCTTTCAACGAAGACCCCAGTGATCACTGTTGTTTCTCTTTCTCTCGGGGTGTGTGGGTGAGGGTTGGGGAGCAGCAAGGAGCTCCATTCTCATGTGTGCCCAGCCATGCGCATGTGAAGATTCGCCTGAAGCACGAAGATGGTGCGCAGGGAGGGTGGCCTGGTGGCCCCCGGCGCTTTGCACTTCTTGCTGGGTGTGTCGAGACTTCAAGCTGACCCCTCCCCCCAAATTCTGACTTGCCTGTTTGCACCAGGCAACCAGGAGTCTGTTTTGTTTTTTTCGCCCCCTGGAAAACAGCAGTTAACTGATGACCTCCCTTGTTTGTACTCTCTGGGTGCTGGAATTTGACCATGTAACATGCACAAACCCCTCGCACTCACCTCACTTGTAGTTCCACAAAGGATTCAACAGTTAAAAATAAGCAAAAAAATGCTTCAATGAAGGACTAACATACTCAGGATAAAAGATCAGCAGACTTTTAATAAAGGGGGCTGAAAAAATATAAAATTGTGTTTAATGCCTTTCCCATCATCAGTTACACATCTTTGTTTTACTTTTTGTTCACCAAAGACCTTAAAGGACCTTTTCCATGGATGTTCATTTTTTTCTGATCACAGGTTGTTTGAAGAATCTGAGAGAACTCAATGTGAGTTTCAACCATCTGCAGAGCATTCCTCCAGAACTGGGAGAATGTGAAAAGCTAGAGAAATTGGATTGTTCTGGAAATCTAGAATTAACTGAACTCCCCTTTGAAGTAAGAAAGGAAACATTTTTGCTCTATAATTTACTTTTATTCAATTTATGACATGGAATGGTCTATCATCTGGGGAAGAACCTTTAGAGGTAAAAATCCATATTTGTTATATACATTTTCCTAACATTTCAATCATGCTAGCCCAGCACCTAACTTTAAGTTTGGAAATTCTATCAAAGGAAAATGAGACAAAAGTCCTATATTCACACAAGATAGATACTTTTATTTAATATCTATTTAATGTATAATGCCTATTGTTTATAACTCAGATTCTGGTTTATTTATTCACAGTGGTGAAATAAATTAGAGACAGTTGGAAACAATAGGGGTAAGATAAAAAAAATGGTTATCTATTCATAATAAAATTTGTAGGTAACTGAGTAGTCCCACAGTTAGAATTCAAGAAGTCCATTAAGTTAAACATATTCATTAGTTTCTTTTGGCCTGCATTCATTGGGGAAATAATTTTAAATCATTTTCTGATAAAATGGAGCAGATGAAAGTGAGGAGTGTTTTTATTTATTTATTTTTTTATTATTTTTACATACAAGCTGGGGTACAGGCCAGAGGCGTGGGGGCGGTGAGAGGGTTCACCAGAGACAGAGTGGGGAGCAGAACAGGCAGATCAGAAATACACTGCTGAGGGGAGCAGCGGGCGAGGCAGGAGAGGTCTGCCCCACCATGTGGGATTCCCCCTGGCCGGGCGTCGAACTCACGTCGCCGCTGCCGAGCTCCGTAGCGCAGCACTTAACCGCTGCGCCACCGGGGAGGCCCCGAAAGTGAGGAGTTTTTATTGTCAGATAAAACTCAGCAAGCTTCTTGTGCTGAGGAGTGAGAAGGTGCTCAGGGGCCTGAAACGATATGGCGGACAGAAGCTCTGGAGAGGCTCTGAGGAGGCCCTGAATTTAGTCCCAGAAGGGGTGTTAGTTTCCTGTCCTGAGAACTTCTGGGTGGGAGGAAGCGGCTGCTTTTACTATTAGTTCCCATCTCACCCCTGGAAACTCCCGCAGTGGCCCAGGTGAGGGTGCAGTCAGGGGCTAGGGTTCTCTCCAGTCGGCTCACTCCCCAGTCTTCTCCAGTTTAGAAAATGGCTCAGACTTCTCTCAGTTGTTCAGGCTGGAAACAAGCCACGTCACTTTGGCCTCTCTTGCTCCCTTGTCCCATATCCATTTTGTAAGTCCTTCAGAATATGTTCTGTATCTGATACTGCCCGTGACCTTCTACCAGCCCTGTCGGCTGCCGTTTAGCTGGCACAACAGCCTAGGCTGGTTCTGTCTCGACCTCTGCCTTCCCCCCTTTATTGAGATGTAACTTACACATAAAACTCACTCCTTATGAATGGACAATTCACCACAATTCAGTTTTATCATATTTCCATCACTCCTTCCCCCCAAATTCTGACTTGCCTGTTTGCACTAGTCAACCAGGATTCTGTTTTTTTTTTCCTGGATAACAGCAGTTTATTGGTGATTCACCTGACCTACTTTGACGTCTGCGCTCCTTTGTATGGAATCATATAAATGCGAGTATGTTTCCTCTCCCTCGTAGGCTGTTTGTTATAATAGTATATAACTTCATGAATTTGCCCATATATAACTTCATGAATTAGTCCTGAATGATTCTCGGTCTTAAATTTCAGCTACCAGTTCAGTTGGTAGCTTATTCAAGGTAAATAACAGGTATGTGGCTGAGGACAGACTGCATAGTCACATTAAGGGGACTATTGTGTGTGAGGGTAGCTGAATCTCAGGTGCCCAATTTGTATTTCTCTGGAGGAGACACACAGCACCCTCTGTTCTAGTTTCTACAGACCCAGGAAAGCCCTGTTGGGCCTGAATACTATTCATAGGTGCTAACATTTAAAAAAATTGTGGTTAAAATTATGTAACATTAAATGTACCATCTTAACCATTTTCAAGCGAGTAATTTAGTAGTGTTGAGTATATTCAATTTTTTATGCCTGTCTTCATGAGGATTTTTAAAATTTTTTAAAAAGATTTATTTATTTATGCATATAAGAGCTGTGGTGTAGGCCAGAGGTGTGTGTGTGTGTGTATGAGTGGGGGTGGGGGGCGGCGAGAGGATTCACCAGAGACAGAGTGGGGAACAGAACAGGCTGATCTACTGAAGTTCACTGTTGAGGGGAGCAGCGGGCGAGGCAGGAGAGGTCTGCTGCGCCATGTTGGAATCCCCCTGGCCGGGTATCGAACTTGTGCTGTAGTGGCTCTGGATAGCTTCATAGTGCTGAGAACCCGTTGCGCCACCAGGGAGGCCCCAGGAGGATGTTTCTTATACAAATAATTGATAGAATCCTGATTTAAAATTTAAAAGTACAGTAAGTAGAATGAATGCCCTACAGATGGTCAAGGGAAGGCACCACCAGGAATTTAGAGACAAAAGTTAAAGATCCAGAAACTTCTATGTAAATGAGCATACTCTGAGTGTCAGATTTTTAGCTGGACAACGTTGGAATTTTCAGACAAACATACTTTTCAAAAACATTTATGCGTGTTTACTTTGCCCTTGATGAAAGTGACTGCGTGGGAAGTGGCTTTTCTACCCAAGCTCTCTCTCTCCTTGATGGTATGACAGTGATTTTTGGTGTTCTAAATTTTAGAAGTTTTAAGTTACTTCCTTAAATAGTCTCAATAATTATTTTGTAGCCTATAAGCACATTTTCTGCATTTATCGTATGAAAGAAAGATGTGAGACCAAGGGTAATTCAGTCTTATTTTTTATTCTGAACTGATCGCCCTAGCAATATGGTCAGAAACATTCGGTTCCATTATAGGCAACCAAAGTATCTTTGTTGACTTCCTTCACCATCACATAACTGTCTTCACATTCCTTTTTCTAAATTTAAAACAAGCAAATTAGATTGTGCCTTTTACTCAAGGAAACTTGGCCATATGGAACTGGATGTTAGATTAAGACAAACAGAGGCCTAAATCTGCTGCGGCTTTCTGCTCTCCCTCTCGGTAATGCCGCCTGCTGGCCCACTCACTCCAGGTGGCATAAGGGCTTTGAAAATGTGTCTTGAGAGGCAGCCCACATTTTACCTATGGACTCTCCATGTAATTCAGTAAAAGATGGCTCCTTCTATATTTCATGTCTCTACCAAAATTGCATAATCAAATCCTAGTGCGAGATGTTTCCACTCCAGTCATATTCCTAGGTTTGCATTTGAAATCCCCTACATGTTTTAGTTACAGTGCTGAAAACAAAAATTAGGGTTGTAAGACATAAACAGTAGGTATTTCAAATCATTTGCTATGGCACTTTACCAATTCAAATGCAAATCTCCTTAAGATTTGCCAGAATTCACTACGGCAGTCTCAGGCCATCCTGCTCTTTCTGGAGGTGCACGCTGCCTTCTGTGCCTTTGCACATGTGGCTCCACCTGTAGTTTCCTTCCCTAACTTTCCACCTATCCAGGGACCTCAGGACCCAACTCACATACGCCATCCCCTGTGAGTTTTTTCCTGACCACTGACCCTCCCCTCACCATAATTTTGGGCAGATTTATTTCTTGGTATCCATTGCACATGCCAAGTGGAAAACTTCCTTACATTAGTTCTTACTACATAACATTGTATCATTTATTATAAACTCCTTGTACTGTTTATCATAGCACCCCCAGCAGGTTGCACAGTGAGTGGCACATAGTAGGTGCTCCTGAATCCACACGGGATTGATCTGTCTTACATCTACTCATAGAAATGTCTTTGGGAAGAAACACCAATCTAAAGGTTATTAGTCGTACTTAATTCCCACTCTTATGAAAGCATTAGACTATTTTGTTATTTCTTTCTAGTTAAGTAATTTGAAGCAAGTTACATTCGTAGATATCTCAGCAAACCAGTTCTCCAGCGTCCCGATCTGTGTCCTGCGGATGTCTAGTTTGCAGTGGTTGGATATCAGCAACAATAACCTGAGTGACCTGCCACAAGACATAGACAGGTAGCTACTTGCATTCTGAAGGTGAGGTGTATGAATAGTCACAAATCCTTAAATGCTGTTAACATTTTAAACATGTATAGCACATGAATGTTCTTTGAAAGCCACCAATTTTCCAGAGCTTTTTGTTTCCAGGAAATAAGTTTGGTTTTATATAGGATAAGACAATTTCTATTCTGCATATCACACACACACACACACACACACACACATGCACACATGCACACGCACATGCACACTGTGTGTGTGTGCATTTGATCAGTTTTCTGTTCTGGTGAACTCAGTTCATTTCAGTCCTCAATAAAACAGCACCTTTAACTTTCCTTTACCCCGCAGAATTGGAAAAGTAAATTTATTGTGAGTGGAGTAGGAACCTATCACTTTATGTTTAGAATATTGGTGAGGGTAATTTTTAGTTTCATTTATTGATTTATCATAGATACTTTCAAACAAAATGGATATGCTTAGATGGTTTTCAAATTATATTCTTGTAGCTATTTCATGTTTAAAAAATATTTATACTGAATCATGTAAGATTAACTGATTTATTCATTCATTCCACCAATATTATGAGGCCTGTATGTCAGGCCTGGAGAGTGGATTAGATTTAAAGTGGTGAATGAAATAAAATCTCTGGTCTCATGGCACCTGTAGTTTTCTTTATCAAGTAGTGTAAGTAAGCTGGCAGGGCACTGAATCCAAAATGGCTCAATCCTGATGCCATCTTGTGTGACTTTTCTCTACTTGGTACATACTACGTGTATCAATGCTTCCCAACTTTATGAAATTAAGTGGGAATTGTTTTAATATGAAATATAAGGAGAACTTTGTGAAATGTTTGTGGGATCAGTGAAGACTTTTTCAAATAAATGAAAGAAAAACTGGAGGGAGGTCACTGAATTAGAATAAAATGAAAAACAGAGCAAAACATGCAAAGGTTATCTTGCTCCTTTCCTTTTCATGCTGCAGGGTTCTTCTTACTTGCAAATAGAAAATATGATGAGTGAGGAATATCTACTTTTGAGAAATAAAGGAAATATGTTGCCCAAACTCCAACTCTAACAGGATTTTGTTCCCATGACCTTTAATCCCTGGGAAAGTGGGGAGGCTTTTAGGGGGAGGGACATTTTTTAGGCCCCACATGGTCTGCTCTCTGTCATACCTGCATATATCATGTGTATCCTGCTGCTGTGTCTTCAATAGACAGGTAAGGCAGCAGAAGCTTTAAAAACCAAATTGTGCCATGTGGCATGACTATTTAGAAATTAAAAAGTCAGTATATTCTCATGAGGGTCATGTCCGTAAAATAAGGACTTTATACTAGAGTTTATTTTAATGCACTTTGGTTTTCTTAGCCATGAAACTACCCAGCCCTGGTGTGTAATCCCTTTACTTCTTCTTAGGCTGGAAGAGTTGCAGACCTTTCTCTTGTATAAGAACAAGCTGACCTATCTTCCTCAAGCCTTCCTTAACCTAAAGAAGCTCACCTTGCTGGTGGTCAGTGGGGACCATTTGGTGGAGTACCCGACCTCTCTCTGTGACTCATCCACACCGTTAAAGTGAGTAGACCAGAGTATAGTAGAAACACCTCAAACACAGGTAAGGAGGGGGGTACACCTGGAGCCCCTCATCTGGCTCAGGACCTGGCTCTCACAGATGGTTCTCATACTCTGAGGCCCTGATCCCAACACACAGAAATTCTGATGCCTTTTTTTGTAGGAATTGGAAGATTTTGGCCACTTCAAATTCTGGGGAGGTGGGGCTCAGAGGATTTCTGGACAAATGCTCTGTGCCGGTTGGAGGCACAGCAGGCGCGTGCTCAGGCTCCTGGTCTGTCCTCAGCACTCAAGGGCTGCTGACCAGGCGAGTCGAGGCTGCTGAGTCTCCCTGGTTGCCTCTCTCTTCTTTGGGTTTCCTGAAAGGACCCTGTAAGCTACCCCAAACTAAGAAAATCCACACATGACAATGTGATACAGATTCCAATCTGGGGTGGCCATTGGAAGGTCTTTTTTTTTTTTAAATTTATTTATTTATGCATACAAACTGGGGTACAGGTCAGAAGCATGGGGCGGCGAGAGGGTTCATCAGAGACAGAGTGGGGAGCAGAACAGGCAGATTGACGGAAATACACTGCTGAGGGGAGCAGCGGGCGAGCAGGAGAGGTCAGCTGCGCCATGTGGGAATCTCCCTGGCCAGGTGTTGAACTCGCATCGCCACTGCCAACAGCTCCACAGTGCAGCGCTTAACTGCTGCGCCACCAGGGAGGCTCTGGAAGGTCTTTCTTAACTGGAATGTGGACTTGAAAAATCTTAGCTTTGTCTCCCTCCGACTGACTCCAGGCACATCTCCTTGGTTCTCTGTTGGCTTTTCCTGCCAGAATTTGGGGTTTTGGGGTTGTTCCACCACCTCTACCCTAGGGCCATTTTGGCCCATTCCCAGCAACTTGAGTCCTCCCAGGAGCCTGACAGCTTCAGTGAGAGCCACCTACACCTTGTGTCCCGGCTCCTTTTGAATGCCAGTTGTTCCTCCAGACGTCCACTAGGGGGAGTATTCCCCTGTTTGCTCAATGGTAAATGTTCACTAGCAGCATAAATCTTCCAGTTCCTCAATGAGATGCATAGCAAACGGAAACAAAGAGGTTAAGTATTGTAAAGAGAGACTAAATTCATTCCATAACCTGGAGATTAACAGGTGTATATGATACCTTGTCTCTGCTATGTTACCCAGTTCCTTCCACCTGGATGGGTTTTAGGAATGCCATCTGGGTAAGAAGAGGTTCACCAGAGGGGTGGCAGGACCCGCCCCCTAGAGCCCTTCCACAGTCCAGCAGCCAGGAGCACCTGTAGCAGTCTCTTGTCCAAGGTTGGGAGGGCAAAGCTGACCTATGTGCAGGTAACCAGTCATTTCAAATGATCAAATGCTAGAACAGCCAGGCTTGGAAACCTAAGACCAGGCGGGAGCTCCCTGAATTAATGAAAGTTCAATAGAAACACTAGACACAAGCTGGTATTAAAACTCAGTAGCTTACTGATTTCTTAGAAAAACAATGGAGAGAATGTTGGCATTGTTAGGAATAATCAAAAATATAAAATGTCTAGGAAAAACCGTAGAAAAAGTAGTTCTCTTATGTGAAGGGAACTCAGAAGTGTTCTGAAAGGATGAAAAGGCTGTGAAGATGTAACCTGTGCCAAAATTATACTTAGGTGTAATAGTCCAATCCTAATGCCAATGTGATTTCTTTTTTTGAAATTGAAAAACCAAATTGAAGGTATAGCTAAAAGACAAAAAGCTAAGACTAGCAATGATAATTTTGGGAAATGACAGTAATGTGACAGAACTTGCCTTACCTAGTATTTAAAAGGTGTTTATCTGTGTTTAAAAGGTGTAGCTAATAATGAGAATAGAACAGGTAGTCCTGAAATTAGCCGTAATACATGATACAAGGATTTATGTAAACTGGTGGGGAAGGTGGGAATGATCTCACACAGCCAGTGAGGAAACTGGGTAGTTAGAAAGTGATAAAGGCTGTTCTCCACTTTGTAGCCTAAGAAAGCTTTTTCGCATATAGCTATTTATAAAATAAATAGCATACCAAAAAAGAACTAGATTAAGCCACAAATTATACATAAAAAGGAAACTGTAAAAAGAATAAGAAATGCTCTATTAATGATAGGGGATTGGCCACATATTTAACACCTATTCTTCTGGAGACTTCTTCCTTTCCTCCTTCCTTCCCTCCCTCCCTCTCTCCCCTCTTTTTTGCAGCAGTCCATCTTTTAAATACATCTTTTGTGGAGATTTTGTCTAAGACCTTTTTAATTTATCCATGTCATTTTAGAGTTTGATGTCACTAATTGAGAGTAATATCAAACATAGGACGTTGCGCAATTTTAAGGATCTGACTGAAGGGCCATTGTCACCTCCAGGCCTCCTGTCTGCTGGCTTCCGTGATAAGTGTCTCACTTCCCCATTAAACTTTAAACCACCTCTCCCTTAAACTGATCCCATAATTTTGTTGGATTATTCCATGGTGGAATTCCACTGAAAATGCTAATATTATATAGTGCACTGACATTTTGAAGAATAAGTAAGGAATTGACATTCAGTATCACAAAGAACAACTACTTATGAGAGGAATCTTACAGTTAAAAATGTGATGTTTTCCATACTTTCTCGAATAGATTTGTAAGCCTCATGGATAATCCTATTGATAATAATGAGTGTCAAGAAGATGACAAAATGGTGGAAAGTGAACAAGATCGCCAACATTTTGATAAAGAATTTATGAAAGCCTATATTGAAGATCTTAAAGAAAGAGGTAGGTTGCTTATATTTAAAATTATTTAAAACATACAGAATTCCATTCATGTATGTAACGTAGGTATTGATATCGGTATAAGTCAAATTGACAAAAACCGTCTAATTGGTTACGCGTGGGTTACTTTGAAAATTATTTTTCCATTTATCAAAAAAAAAACCACATTTACTTAAAATATCAAATTTTCCTAGTACACTTGAAAGCTTGATAGAACATCAACTCTCTGATACAGAGATCATGACACACGTCTTAAAATGAAGGGCTTGCATTACTGATTACATGTGAGTTTTTAACAAAATGGTATTAACAGAAGAGTATCCTAATTGATGTGAAAATAGGATTTCATTTCAAAACCCATTCAAACTAAACTTAAAAAAGTCATCTTATATAAAGTCCTTGGCTATAGGGAAGAAAAGTAGATTAGTTATTCCACGTTGACCCACAACCTCATGTGATTCAAGAATGGCGAGGAAGAGAAGCCTCCTCATGTTCCTTAGACTTTGGTGTTGGGTCTGCGAACAACTTGAAAATCACTGGTCTAGACCATCTTTTGGCAATTTGGCTCTGAAGGGAGAGAGTGGGCAGTGACTAGTGGGGAGAGTAAGGCTGAGAAAAAGGCTAACTTAGGTCATATGTGATTTCTTATAAATAGCCCAGGTTCCTCTTATAAACTTCTAGTATCCACAGTCCCACATTCCTTGCCCTCTATTTCTCTCTTGTCAAATTTCATATTATAGGCTCAGTTTCTAAGATCCTGAGGTAGCTTTGTGAGTTGGGTGGAAAGATTGCAAAAAAAAAAAAAAGAGAGAGAGTTAATAATGGTATCTTATTCTCTCTTAGATCTAGCTATTTTAAAAGACTGTCTACACATTTGTGATGGTTGACTTGATGGTGATAAGAGCATTTATCTCTGTACTAAATATGTCACAGCATGTAGTTACCGTCTTAATATAGTGGTGAATGCTTGAGTATGTTTTTTTTCCTTCTGTTATAGAATCTGTGCCCAGCTATACCACCAAAGTCTCTTTTAGCCTTCAGCTTTGATGCCATCCACCAGAAGACTCTGCCTACCCAGTGGAGCTATAAATCTTTACATTGCGGGTTGTGTCATGTAGGAATAATGGCTTATACTTAAGGACAAAGACTAGAAACCACATCATAATTGTTAGAAAAAATGATCTTTAAATTTCAAATATATGACTACCTCTCTCTGTGGACTGGAGAACTGGTAAATGGGTTTATATATTGACATTTAAAGATGCATGTGCATATGCTTGCTTCCAAATAATGCTGTTTAATATTTTAGAAGATATATTTTTTTAGAAAATTATAACCTAAAGACCAAATTTTGAAGTTGATTGCATTGTTTTCAGGAATCAAGGGTCAAAGGGCTTGAGGAAAGAACACTTATATTTGACTAGTATTTTGAAAAACATTTTTAATGCATTATTTCTTTTACTGAGAATAAGTTTCCTTGGATTTATACACATTGCTATTTCTATATGTTTTCAATTATATTTTGCAAGTATAGGCTCTCAGGAGAGACTTGTGTATATTCTGGGCCCTGATGGTGGAAGGAAGGGCTGGACTATCCTCTCGTGCATTCAGCCCGATGCATGGTGGTGTGTGGTGGCCCTAGTGGAGGAAGTTGGGGCTGGACTCATCAGGGGAAACCTTGCATGGCCTGCACGACTGGTCACCTGCCTGGCTGGTCACTTGCCCTGAGTGCTGCCTGGAACCTGCCTCTGCAGAGGTGATGCCCTCAGGCCATATGGGGTGGCTGTGGTGACTGGTCGACCCGGGCAATGATGCTTTGTGGATTCCACAGGAGAACTTGGCCCATGGCCGGAATGCTGTGGCCCAGAGGGAGCGTGTGCGACTATGTTTTACATTTGCAAAGACAGGATTCATCGCAGGGTTTTGGACTCTTACAACAGAGTCTATGATTCAGAGAAATTGTACAGCATCTATTTTTATACTATTGTCTTAGGCTAAAATGAATAAGCTCATACAGCCTTGAAGATAAACTTAAAATAGTAGCTTTTGTGACTAAGAAGGAAAGAACACATATATTCACATGTTTTTATGTAAGAACTGACTCCTATATAGTCTAGCCCAGTACTGTCTACTACAACTGTATGCAATGATGGAAATGCTGTCCATCCAATATAGTAATCGCCAGACATGTGTGCTTCTTGAACTCTTGGACAACAACTGGTATGCCTGAGAAACTAAATCTTTAATTTAAGTAGTTATAGGTGCTGCCATATTGGACAACACAAGTCTAACCAGTTGGATTTTGTGGGAAGTCAACTGGGCAAGAAGTAAAGGGTGATTTAAAAATTTTTGTTCTTATCTGAAGAATCAGTCTGTCCCCAGAGGCATGCATTTAAAAAGGGTTAGTATTGACACCCCAATATTTTGTCTTGATAAGCTTACATCATAATTCCAAATATTTATCCTCAGCATCTGTACAACAGGCAGAGTATTGTAAAACCACGTGGTAATACTTTAGAAGAGAATTGCTTCAACTTAAAAACAAGCTTTGAGAGTAGATTTAGAAATAAAAGAGAGTGAGAAAATGAGAAATCACTTTAATTGAACCTCAAGCAATTGTATTCTTCTTTTTAACTCTTAAAAATATCATTAAAATTTATTGTATTACTTGATTCATTTTGGGGTTTTATTTTATGCCAAGGTATATGTTACATGTGGCCATATGGAAACTATGTCTGGAGGTTTTCACACAAATCAACTATCCATAACTTACATAAATTTTATTATAAAACCAGTTTTTTATGCAAAGACCTTGTCTTGGTATTACCATTTAGAAAGATGAAAAAATACTGCATTGATATTAATTGTTTCACGTTACATAGAAAACAAAACAAATATACTGTTTGAAAACCCTGCTGTTTAATATATTCATGTAAATGTCAAAATGCATTTTATATGATGTATGTGGACTGACATATTTTGGAAAACTTACATGGTGGGATACATGTATGAACATTAATGCAATAGGAATGAAAGAATAAAATATACTTAGAAGAAAAATTTTCTGGTTCCAAAGGCTTATTATTCTACCCATTCTTCATACTCTCAAAGGTAAGGGACAAAGAAACTTAGGTGAAGTGATTGAGTTGTGCATTTTAGTTATTAGCAAGATCCCCAGTAGATTTTTTGACTTTCTTTTTAGAACGACCACTTGACATGAATGCTTGCCAATTTGGGGTGATTTATGATGACTGCACAGCAGCTTCAGGAATCAGCTATTATCTTCCCTTTCTGTCTGCTTCTCTTCTTTTTCCCTGCCTCAGTGTGTATCTCCATACATCTCAGTGGGAAGGACATTTAGATACTTTGAACTATTGTTCTGAACTGTGTGTAGGTTTAAATGTTTATTTTATGGCATGCATCTTGGATTTATTTCTAACATTTAGAAAATTCATTCTAAATTTTAAAACTTGAAATGGTGCCAAGCTGTACCAGCTTGAATAGCTCCCCTTAAGAATATCCAACTGGGGCTTCCCTGGTGGCACAACGGGTTAAGCGCAGCACTGTGAAGCTGTCCAGAGCCACTGCAGCAGAAGATAGATCCCCGGCCAGGGAGATTCCCACATGGTGCAGCAGACCTCTTCTGCCTCGCCTGCTGTTCCCCTCAGCAGTGTACTTCAGTCGATCTGCCTGTTCTGCTCCCCACTCTGTCTCTGGTGAATCCTCTCACCTCCACCCCACAACTCTGGCCTACACCCCAGCTTGTATGCATAAATAAATAAATCTTAAAAAAAAAAAGAATATCCAACTATGTCATCAGAATGAAAAACTAGGATGCCTGAGTTGTTTTATTGTAGTGTAATATAAATATAAACCACAGGGGGACCAAGTGACAGCTGAATGCTGGATATTACTCTTAATTCTTAGGGCAGAAATCAGTGAAACTGGTAACTGAACCAAAGAAGATAGGACATTACATAAATTACTCTCTTGACTGTGAAATTCAGAGGGTAGCTTGGCGGGGTGGAGGACCAAGAGGACCCAGCATTGAGCACCAACTGGCAGAGCCGTGGCTTTTCGAGCAGAATGGACAGATGTGGGGTCAGGGCATCAACGGCCAAACTAATTCCAGCTGTGAGTGGTCTCCCCTGTATCTCCTCCAGTCCAGATGCAAACAGTGAATCAGTCCCAAATAAGACCTGGGGTTCCCACTTACAGGATGCTTATTTTTGTGACTTTCTGAACATGTTTTGTGAATTTTAAAGAGGCCAATGATCTTTGGCAACCCCTTTGACAGCAAGTTACTGGCATTTGCATGTTTTTCTGTTGACTCAAAGTGATTGGGTTAATAATGGCCTCTGAGAAAAGTTTTCTTAGAGTTTAAGCATTCCTTAAAACCTTGAAAATAAAGAAAAATTTAAGAAAAAGGTGACAGTGTTGTTAATTTAAACCATATAAATGGAAGGATTCCCATTTCTTTAAAAATTTTTTTTTAATTTTTAAAAAATTTATTAATGCATACAAGAACTGGGGTGTAGGCCAGAAATGCTGGGGGTGGGGTGAAAGGATTGACCAGAGACAGAGTGGGGAGCAGAACAGGCGGATCTAATGAAATACACTGCTGAGGGGAGCAGTGGTCAAGGCAGGAAAGGTCTGCTGTGCCATGTGGGTCAGCTCCCTGGCTGGGGATTGAACTTGTGCTACAGTGGCTGGCTGTAGCCTGATAGTGCTGAGACTTAACCCCTGTGCCACCAGGGAGGGCCAGATTCATATTTCTTGATGAAGAAAATGTGTGCGAGTGAATTTTAAAGTTATTTACACTAATCAGAAAAGTTAAAAAAGCTTCTTGGTTTCAGAATCCTGGTGAGAATCCACCACAGATTTCCATGTGGGTCCTTTAGAACAGAGGTCCCTCCAGTGTTTTTGATTGTGTAATCCTATCAACGAAAACCTGAGCATATGCTGCAAAGGTGTGTATGGATTTATACATTCATTATATCTCTATTCTCTCCTATGAATATACTAACATAGCATACATTATATGTATAACATACATTATAACACATGCAACAAGAAATCGTAAGCTATAAAAAATGGAGATTTAAGGGTGTCTTACCACCTTGGTGGGTGGTCCTACTGCCCCCCCTCCGCCACCGCAGCTGCCTGGAGACCACTGCTTCAGAACCCAGGTTTCTAGCCTCTAGTTTTCAATCACAAAGACCCCACAGACATCAGAGAGCTTTGCAGAATTTTCTGCTGAGTGGACCCACATTTCAGAAGATTTCCAAATAGTCCTGTGAGCTATGAACGCTTCAGTCTCGGTTCTCTAGAGAAATGAACAAAATAGCAAGTTTCTTGTTTTTATTTTATTTGTCTTAATTGACGTGAAATTCACATAACAAAAGATGAACCTCTCACGGTGGGTCCTTCAGTGGCCTCTGGTGCCTTCACAGTGCAGCTACCGCCTCTGCCTAGTCCAAAGTCCAAAGCCACCCTCCCCGCAAAGCCCACACACGATGTCATTGTCCCCCTTCCCGCGCCCTCCTGGAGCCACCAACTGCTTCCTGTCTCTGGATTTACCTAGTTTGAACATTTCCTGTCAGTGGGATAATATAGCACTTGATGCCGTGCTTGTCTTGGAGGCTCAGATAGTGGTTAGTGAGACGATGACGGTGATGACGATGACGGCGATGGTGAGAACACAGCAGTAGAGGCACGGGCTCCTGCCCGTGCTGGAGTCCTGGGCCATGTGGACAGAGGACCACTCCGAGGAGCGGGGTGCTGCCCAGTGGCGGGGGTTTGCTCTTGGGCTCCAGTAAGAGGGGGAGCTCACGGCCTGAGTGGGGCCAGACAGCTGGGGACTGGGTAATTCCTTTTCTTTCTTTACCGTTCCCACTATGGGGCCACTCCTTGTGGGCCGAGGCTTTGGAGGGGTGACCCCCCAAGTCTGTGAGCTTGGGGGATGTGATGGGACTGCTGGGGACTGTATGACCAGGCCTAACCTACTCTCAGCACAGAAGCCCCTCAGACACGCCTCACAGTTGCGACTGTCATGTGGTCCTTCAAGAGAGACTTCCTTGATCGTGGGAATCTCCACCAACTTAAATCCTTCTTTGTAGCATTTCTTCAAAATGTGCAACACCAGGTTGTTCAGGGTCCGCGAGATGTTCTCTTTCATGAACTGTGGGGCCTCAAAGGGAGCCTGGGAGCACTTCTGACATCTCTGGGCAAAGACCCTCATCTTCACCTCGCCCGTGGGGTCCCCCTCACGCCTGCGCATGTGGAACAGGACCTGCACGTGGGCAGAGGCCCAGCTTCGCAAGCACAAGGAACACTGGAACCTGTGGAGACAGAAGACGAGACTCTCGATGGGCTCATTCTGTTCAAATTGTGGGCTGAAAGAGGGAAGGAGCTACGGACAATCGAGGACTGACTTGACTGAGGTCATGGATTAGTGGGGGAAGGAATCATTGAGCCCTTCTTCCTTCCGCCATCGTGCTGCCAACACACCCTGCGACCCACAGGTATCCGCCCTGAGAAGAGCAGGTCGTGAGCTGGCAGAGCTGGCAGGGTCTGAGGCATCTTCTGAGTCGGATGTGATCATTCCAGACGTGAGGCACACACTGGGGACTTGTTCTGCTCCCAGGCCTGGCTCTAGACCTCCGGTCTCCAGACCCCAAACCAAGGCTTCTTCAAGTGTAGATTTAAGTCAGTTAAAAACTTAACAAACTTGGGCCTCCCTGGTGACGCAACGGGTTGAGCACAGCACTATGAAGCTATCCAGAGCCCCTGTAGCACGAGTTTGATCCCCAACCAGGGAGCTGACCCATGAGGTGCAGCAGCCCTCTCCTGCCTCTCCCGCTGCTCCCCGGAGTACTTCAGTCACTCCGCCTGTTCTGCTCCCCACTCTGTCTCTGGTGAATCCTCTCACCACCCCACACCTCTGGCCTACACCCAGATCTTGTATGTATAAATAAATAAATCCTTTTTAAAAAAACAAAACTTAACAAACTTAACTGTGGTCTCCCTGAATTTCTGGCAGGGTCCCTGAGTAACCATGGCAAAGCAGGGCTTTCCCTAGACACGGCCTCTCAGGGTCCCACCTGGGTCTGTGGGTCTGTGACTTGTCTTAGTCCATTCTGGCTGCTATAAAAAAATAAAATATAAGAAGCTGCCGAGTGGGCAGCTCAGAAACAAGTGAAGCAACAGGCGTTCAATCAGCCGAGATCCCTGAGCCGAAACCCACCAGTAGGTACAAGTGGGTTTGGTAAGTGCTGGAATCTGAACGTTTGTGTTCCTCCCAAATTCACATATTGGAGTCCTAATGCCAAATTGCTTGTGGGGGTGCTGGGGGGTTGGGGGTGATTAGGTCATGAGGGTGAAGGCTTCATGAGTGGGGTTAGTGCCCTGAGGAAAGCGATCCCCAGTGAGTCCTGACTCCTGTTGCCAAGAAGCCTGGGACCCAGAAGAGGGCCCTCTGCTCAGCTGGTGTCCTGAGCTTGGGTCTCCAGCCTCCAGAACCACGAGCCGTAAGCGTTTGCTGTTTATGAGCCATCTGGTCGTGGGTTTGTTTGTTTGTTTGTTTATTTATTTTTTATAGCAGCCTGAATGGACTAAGACAATAAGTCATAGACCTGCAGATCCGGGAGGGACCCTGAAAGCTCCTGTCTAGGGGAAAGCCCTGCTTTGCTTTGGTTACCCAGAGCCCCCGATCTGCCAGAAATTCAGAGGGAGGCTAGAGTCAGTCCTCCTTCAGCCCCACAGGTCCAGCCCAATTCATCGCTCAAGGTAGCCTGAAAAGCTCCCTTTTTCGGGTGCCCCTGGCCTTGGCAGGGCACAAGAGAATGACACCTCACCTCAGCAGGGAGAAGGGCAATTTTCTGAGTTAAGAAGTTTGAGCAAATACAGGCCTGGATGTATGGAGAAGTGGAAAGAAGGCAGGGAAGCCCTCCGCTGCACCCGGGACAGGGGTTACAGGAGAGCAGAGGGCTGCAGCATGGCAGGGACTTTGAGTGCTCATGTACTCCCACCCTGCCGCAGCCCCCTTGCAGCCAGGTTGGAGCAGTGTGACCAGCTGGCCAGTGGGGTAAGGACAGAATGATATATGCTGCTTACAGTTCTGGAACAGAAGCCTGGCAAAACCCTCCAGGTCTCCTCCCTTCCTCTGCCTCAGGGACCTTGGGAACCACATGCTATTTCAGGTTTTTTTTCTTTTTTGTTATAGCAGCTGAGCTGAGCCTTGCCTGACTGGATGCCAGGACACTTGAAGCCTGAGATGGTGGATGGTGAGAAGCAAGAATCATGGAAGCAACTAGCCCCTGCACCAGTCCAGGGATAGAACCCCAGAACCTTCCTTTCTGTGCAGGTGGGTAACCAACCCCCACCCATTCTTGGGGCTCTGCTTTCCCACCTGGAAAAGAGCTTTGGATGGCTTCTAGGATGCTATTTAAGAAAAGATCCCACCAGAGTATGAGGGGCAAGATCGTTGCATGTTGCGCAGTCCCCTCTATCCTCTCCCTAGGAGGCTGTCCTCATGGGCTTTCAGGCGGACCTCTGGAGCCCAAGCAGCACATATTTCCACTGAGTCTGCTCACCTGGGTCTCCTGGGACTGAGTGAAATCATTGCTACTCCTCCCTGCCTCCCTTTCCCTCTTCCTCTCTACCCCCCTCTCCCAGCCTTATTTCTCTGTATCTGGTATTAGCCCACATCTGTGCTCAATCCTGCTCTTGATTTGGGACTCATTGTAAGAAAGAAAATAAAAAAGCACTTTGACTGAAACTAAAACTTTCTGGTTAAGAGGTATTTTACCTTCTATAATCTTCAATTTGCAAGCATGGAATAGCATCAAAGAAAGTTAACTAATACACACACTAAGAAATAAGCAAGAACCTTCTGGAATATGTACCATTGGATTTCCCCTCACCTGGCGAAGGTATGCTGCTGGTATAGTGTCCACCCTGGCTCCAGGTTGTTGGGGACAAGGTGTTTGTCCTGTGTCAGGGTCCATCTGTGCCCTGGTTTCACCTCCTGAATTAATGTCTGAAACTCTTGATTCCATTCCTCCATGTCCTGACCCATCACTGCTGCCTGGTGAGCGGGTGCGTCAGGGTGTTCTGGGCTCGGTTGGATCTGTAGCAAGATGGGAGGTGTCCCACTTGAGAGAGCAAAGCCTCACACCTGCTCTCCCCTGTGGGCCCGGATCAGACCTGGGTCTTTGCTGCAAGCACAAAGGCCAGTTGATTCTGGCTCCAAGTTCCGAGACCAGCACTAGGGTCCATGGGGAATTTCAAAAGATGCAGAAGGCCTGACCTCACCCATCAATGATTAACAAAGGAGATTTCTGGACTCCACGTCAGGCAGATGGGCTCTTGGTCTGCTGTGTTGGCCTCCCTTGAACCCGGGGCACAGTCTGGCCACCTTTTGGAAAGCCTGCCTGTGGGGTTGCTGTGTTCGTGGCGGGGGAGCAGAGACATAAAGAAGGACGTGGCCATCGAGAGGCACAAACACGGAGTTGTGAGTGAGAAGATGTGGGTTCCACCTGCCTGCCACACGGGGTGTGGAGAGTGTGGGAGGACTTGCTGCCCATGAATCTGTGGCTTCTGCCCCTCGAAGGCGGGGGCAGCAATCAGAACACCACAGCTGCGGGCATTGTCGCAATGGGCCCATCGAGGAACACGTCCTACGAGTAACTGTCGTGCAGGGTGACTGCCAGCGCTGGTGAGCAGAGGAGCCGGTCAGCACCAGCGCTGGGTTCTGTGAAGAGAGAGGGGCTGGCACAGGGAAGGGTGTGGTTCAAGGGCATCCTAAGAATCAGAGCCTCCTGAACCTTCTCTCAGGAGCCCCCATACTCCTGCTAGGAGCAGTGTGGGTCCTCCTCACCTCCGCCCACCCCACCCGGCCTCAGCCCATGACCTCAGCATCTCTGTGATTGACACTGAGAAAGAAGATGGTCCTCTCTTGCCATGGGCAGCTGTCAAAGGAACTGCGGGGGACTTTATAGCTCCCCCTTTTCCACCAGCTCCCCTTACTTGCCCCAGCATCCCCATTCCTGCTCACTATGCTCTCCAGCAGGGAACTCCGCTCTCATGCCCTGTGGGCTGTGTCTTGCACCCCCCATGCATGATCTGGGCCCAGAGCGCAGCAGGAACCAGGATAAAAGCCTGGAGCAGACCCCACCAGCCTCTGGGCCCTGCCTGCCTTGGGCTCAGTCTTTAGTCTCAGCTTTCTGCTACCTGCTTCCCTGATTCCTGAAACTCTAGCTGGGCCCTCCACTGATCCAAAATTTAATCAACAAAAGAAAAGGAAGACTTTGCTGGCAGGGCGTGGAAGAGTAGGATGCTGGCCAGGGAGGAAGCATGGCCTCCGGGGTCAGGCTGAGGTCCTGGTGGCTTTCCAGTCTGGAGCTCACTCAGCAGCCCCCAAGGGTGGAGGGATTGGGGGTGGTGGGCTCTTGCCCTGACTGACTGGAGGTGGGTGCTTGGGGTGCGCTATGAGGAAGGTTGTGCAGCCTCGGCTGTCAGCACCAGCTGGGAACGTTTCACTCTATTTTTCCTTTGTTTCCTTATTCCTCCCGTGGACCCTCCCTTCGATGTCCCTGCTCTGTCAACCACAGCTAATGTTGATGGACAGCAGTACGCTGGGGGCCCCGGTCATCAGGGCTCAGTGCCTGTGTGGGAGGAGGGTGGATATTGGCAGAACATTCTGTGGAGCCCTTCCAAGCGGGACATGCAGTTTTTGAGGGGAATATCGATGAGCTGGGGTGGGTTGGGGTGAGGACAGTGTGGTCCACGGGGTCCACCGCTGCTTGGGCCACGGGGTCCAAGTGCCTGGTGGGAACTTCTGCTTCACCTTGTTCTGGAGCCTCCACCTCCTCATCTGTGAGACAAGCAGGATGATGGCGGAGCCGCCTCACAGGGGTGGCTGAGGAGACAACCAGTCACGTATACACAGTGTTTGGGATAGTGCCTGGCATGTGCCAGATGTTCACCAGTGTCCAGCAACATCTTTGTCCTTCTTCCCTTCCTCCCTCCTTCCCTGCCCCCTTTTCAGGAACCCAAGCCCCAGGTCAGACTCCTGGGGTAACCTTGCCTTTGTTCATTTACAAAGATTCATCCCCGCCCCTCCTGTCCCCTCCCCTCCTCTCTTCTCTTCAGCATTGACAGGATTGGCACTGGAGGGAAGGGGTCATTTCTTCAAGGAAATCCTAGCTTTGCAGGCTCCAGAGGGGCATTTCTGACAGCTCCCAGCAAGGACAACACCTTTGGGAGGGTGCTGAGGAGACTGCAGCCTTCATGCAGGTGGCTTCTAGTAGGAAACCTTTTTTGGATATAGAACACACAGAGAAAGACACAGCTGATATTTGTACAGCTGGATGAACCACCAAAATGTACACTCTCAAATAATCACCATTCAAATCCAGGACCCCCCGCCCCACATTGCTAGCAGCCTGCAGCCCCACTTCTGGCCCCATCAACCACTTCCCTACTCCTCCTCCCCAAAGTTACCACTCTCCTATTTTATGACATCATAGACTAATATGACCTATTCTGGAACTTTCTATCAGTTCAGTCAGGTGGAGGTGCTGCTTTGCACCTGACCCTTTTTGTTCCTTGTTGCATTTTTGACGTGCCATCATGTAATAGTCAGTAGTGATCTCATTGCTAAGTTTGCACCATTACAATTTATTTATCCCACCCATCACTGACAGATATTTAGGAGGTTTCTGGGTAATGGTTCTATTAATGTTCCTCCTTATGTTTTTGTGCACAAGGGACATGATCTACGAGAGGAGCTGCTGGACCCTCGCGTCCTGGGCTGGAGCCTGACTCTGGAGAACCAGCAGTTAGACTGTTGGGAATTTACAGAATTTGGCCCCATCTGATGTTCCTTCCCTCGCATTCCTATGGCTCTTGTGATTATTTACGTCTGTGGTATCTGGATGGTGGGAATACTAATCAGTGTGATATGACTCATCTCTTCCCAGCCCCTATATAGTGATGTCCATTCACGCTGGTAACGTGCAAACAGTTGTAGTGGAGTTTTTAGACCATGAAAATTGACTGGTGACACAAATCAGGTCTTTATGGTTTAGATCTATCATGTAGATTTATTGGTTTGTTCATTGTCTAGAGTTAAAATGCAAATTAAACTTAACTGTTTCGGTGTTTTAACTGTAACATTGGAAATAGTCAAAATAAATTAAGGAAATATTTGACCAGTATTAGAAAACTATTATCTGACTTAGGAAAAAGGGGATGTCTGAATGAAGTTCTGGCTTTCTAGATGTTTCCCTTCCATTTCACTCTTTAACATAAACAGAAATAGCCACCCCTGTTCACGCTGGAACTGTAGGCCTGGAGCCAGCGCCAAAGCACTCAGCAGCCCAGCACTGGTCAAGGGCAGATCCTACCTTCGCCGCTACTGCCAAACGCTTGCGTCATGTACACTTCGGTTGGTGGGTTTCTAAACAAAATCCAGTTACACTTTGTACCCCTCTCTGGGAACCAGCAGTTTCCTGGAAATGATGCTGTGGCTGAGCAAATCAGTGGACACAGACTGGTTAAGAGTTGTTGGCCAAAGAGTTCACCAGCAAGGGCCATGCCCACAGGGCCATTTGCTGAAGGGCGAGCCAGTGGGGCAGGGGCTGGGAGGAGGCCCTGCCGGTGTACCTACCTGGCTTCCTGCAGGGGGAGTACTCCCAAAGCCCTGAGAGTTTGCGTGGAAGGGAAACGCAGTACAGGGCTGGGCCCTGTGAGTGCGGTGGGTAACCCCGTCAGCAGGCAGAGGGTAGAGGGCTGCGGGCACCTGCCCTGGCAGATGTGCCCTCACTGTCTGGGGCTCTCGTCCTCTACACATCAGCCAGCGGCCCACCTGCAGAAAGCCTGAGCTGGGCTGTCCCTGGGCAGAGGCCTAGTTTGAAGAAATTCTGTTTCTTCTCAAGACTTTTCTCTTGGGTTTTATTCTCGTCTGCTATATCACAGCTCAGATCTAATCTCAATAAATTGTTTGGTGTCCTGATATCTGTGGGCGACACTAAGTGGCCTGTAAAATAAAGAATGAGCGCAAGCCAGGAACGCGCACAGGCCTTCTGTGGCTGGTGGATGTGTCCGTGGTGGGTTTTTTTTTTGTTTTGTTTTGTTTTTTGCAGCCTGCTGGACTTTCCCTGCTCTTTCTCTCACCAGGAGGCCCTGGTGCGGTGGACAATCAGCCGCAAGTGAGTTTTAGCTGTGAAACTTGTGGAGGCAGGCTCTGCACTCGATGTGGACTGTGCAGAGAGAAGCTTCTCGCCCTCTGAGTTCATGGGCAAGGAGGGAATGCGCAGAAGAGGCCCGCATGGGAGACCGTTCCCCACTGCAGCCGGAAGGGACAGAGTGGGACTTGAAGGGGCGGTTAGGAAAGTGGTGAGGACGATCTGTGGACATGATACGGAATGTCTCACGAACCCCTGGATTTGGGCACCCCATTTTGTGTGACTAGGCATCAGACATTTCCCGGGAAGAAAATGGACTCGTGGTCCAAAAAATACAGTTCCAGACCTCTGCCTCTGACTCCTGTGGAGCCAGGCCACTCCGCCTGGCAGTGAGGCACGGAGCCTCCTCACTCACCGTCACCCAGTGGGCAACCTGATGGTGTCCAGAATGGAACCTCTGGCTCACCCCCCTCCCACTCTGTTTTAGCCATACCCCCCACCTTTTCAGTTAATTCAAACCCATTCTAGCTCCTAAGCTTTGGCATCCTTCTTTCTCAACTCCTGACCTTTTTACCCCACTCTTAGAATGTGTGTTGTTTCCTCCCTCCCAGATTATTGCTGAAGTTCCTACAATTGTCTCTCTGCTCCTGCCTTGTTTCTCGGTCCACTCTCAGCTCCTTTCCATGACTTTTATCACCCCCAAGGAAAAGTGGAAGTTCTTCCTGTTAGCCCATGTCCCACTATTCCTGGTCCCCGTAATCTCCACCTCATTCACTTGGTTCTAGACAAGCCCACAAATACATTAGAAACCCTCCCCCCCATATCTGCATTTTAAGACTTTATTTATTTTTTGTAAAAAATTTGTTTATTGAGGTAATGTTGGGTTACAACCCTGTATATGTTTTGGGAGTACAGCTCCTGCCTCCTCCACAGGTATGTTATCACCCCACATCCCATCAAAGCACCGATGAGCCTTCATCACAGTCCACTGGGGCCCTTCCCCCTTTGCTCTGAGTATTGGAATTTTTTTTTTTTTTTGGTTAGATTATTTCATAGGAGCAATCTTAAGTTAGAATATTTCCAAATATTCTGGAGGTTGCTTCCTTCCCTCACTCTTGCTGCCATTTCCAAATAGCTACCATGTTCTGCTTCATAGACCACGTCCAGGCTTTGCCCATCAGTTCCTGTCCTGTAAGGCACCTTCTGCCTGTATAGCCTCGCCTTGCCCTCTGGCATCCATGTTTATCCTGCTGCTGCTTCCTCGCCTGACCGATGACCAGGGAATGATGATTAAGAGCCAGCTGGTGTAGACGCACCCCTGGTTCCTGGCACTCCTCACGCCCTCGTCGTTGCTGATGGCAGAGCACACCCCCTGTCCTTAGTCACCTACATAATGACCTCTGGTTCTTGGGGAAGTGGCCAAGTGGCTGTGCAGTTTCTGGGAAAACTTCCCTTGCGATCCAGAGAAACTCAGAGGTGGGCAGAGAAGAAAGCAGAGGTAGGACCTCAGGGCTGGAGGCAGATCAGGAAGTTCCAAGAGGTGCTGTGGAGGAAGGTACTTTTAATATCCCTATTTTCACGTGGGGAAACTGAAACTCAGTTTATTTAATGATTTAACTGGGCCTGGGAAGTAGGTAAGAGACAGAACTGGTTTCTAACTACCAGGCCTGCGGCTTTCACCGTTCCCTCAGGACTGTTGCCTTGCAGGCACCAGACTGACTATGAGAGCAGGGACATGGGGATCACCTGGGGTGGAGGTGTGGCCTTGGGAGCACTCAGGAGAGTTGGGCTACACCTGAGATTCGAGGAGTCACGGGAAGAGGCACAGGGTCTGCAGAAGGAAGCGGAAGGAGATGACTCCAAAGAGCATATAAAGAACTGCTTTTAGTCCATAAGAATTAAACCAGAGAACTAAAAACTGGGCTAACGACACGACACTCGAGCAGCCACATGAAAGTAGTGGATATTCAAATAATCCAGACCGGAAGCTGGAAGCTGGCGGGACTGTTTGAGGCGCCGACGGACTTCCGGCTGAGCTGTCCTGCTCACAGGCGCGCCGCCCACAGAGCAGCCGGGAGGCCCGTGCGTCATACAGTTCCGGGCCTTTTCCGGCATGGAGAGAGTAGTTAACCCAAGGGGCAAGGAAGGTAAGATTCCTAGGGACAGGGTGCCGGGAAAAGAGAGGGGGGATAAGGAAAGGGGCTTGGAACCATGCGTGGATCCTTCTGTGGCTTTGAAAGATCCCCCCAGAGATGGACGACAGTGGGGGAGGGGAGAGTAGGGAGAGTGGTGAGGAGCCGAAGCAGGAGCCCAAGACTGTCTCAAGACTGTGGAACTGAAAGGGGTGTGTGGGCACAGGTGGGTGCGCGATGGAAGAAGAATCGACTGCACTCGAGAACCAGTCAGAGAGGACGCTCGGGTATTGCCCTAGAGAGACTGAGTCCGGACTCAGCTCTGCCAGACAGGAGCGAGGAGAGGCCCTTAGACAGGGCAGCGTTCTAGGGTGGGAGGAGAAAAACATGGAGAAGGGGCAGGAAAGACGATTCAAGCTGAGAGCAACTCCTTGATTGCTGAGTTTCCTTTACAACTGGGGCAACATTGGGTAACCCCATCATTAGTTCACAGCCATTGCTCTCCTGGATCCCAGCCCCCATCCCTCAGCTTCCTCCTAACACCCCCTACCCCCCAACACACGTGCAGCTGCTTTCTTTACAAGAGAGATAACCAAGTGGCTGAACTTTAAGTCTTTTTTCAAATGGGTTTTTCCTGGAAATTAATACCCTGGGGAAGATTTTGCTCAGCATCAAGAGCTGCAGGGTGGATCAAGAAAAGGGAGCATTTTGTTCACTTTCTCTGGCCCTTCTCTCACTCTAAAAGTGGACACGCAGGAGGTTAATGATGAAGGGACAAAGTGCCCTGGAGACAACTTCCCAGTGCTCTCTGAAACCCACTTGTGGCCTTGGCAGTGTCATTCAGTAACGTGCACATTGCAGGTTTTTAAAGCCACAGCTCATGCAAGCGGCTCCTAAGAGCCCCAGGGCGGTGCTGGCTTTCTATCTGGTCTCAGTGTGCCCTGTGCTTTTATGCAGGGTTCAGTCTCCTTCGTTCAAGTGGGAGAGATCTTGGGTTCTGCTCAGTTCTGACTTTCCTGTTCCTCCGGGAGGTCAGGGGCAGGAGCAGGGTGTCCCACCTGCTGGGAGGTCTCTGCAGGGCACCGAATGGGGAAACAAAAGATGGGCCATCCCCTCTCCAGTGTGCCCCCATCCCCCACTCTTCAGGCACTTGCAGTCAGGAATGGATGTGGGAGATGAGTCAGTAATTAAAACTACTGTGATAGAAGGAAGTTCCATCAGGGTCGGAGCAGGATCCCAGGGGACTGCCCAGAGCAAATGGAGACACCATGTAGTTAAAAAGGGAACGAAGGAGAGGCAGAGCTAGAGATGGCGGCAGAAAGCAAGGAGAGACAGAAAGAGAGGAGAGGGGAGGATGTCGGGATTAGAGACAGAGGCATGGAGAAAGGGCCAAGAGCAGGACCAGGTAAGACTGGGTGTGAACTCTAGAAAACATGGCTGGGGGCTGTTGCAGGCAGGAGGGGTAGGGGTATGTGGAGAAAGAAATCTGCCTTTGCCCCCACCCCAGGGGGGCTGTTCCCTGGCAGTGGAAGCTCCCTGCTGCAGCGCTGTCAGTCTGACCTGACCTGACGCTGGATGACCCTCGGCACACACAGCCCTTCCCGCTGGGCCAGGTGCTCCCGGAGTCTCGTCTGCTTTCTGCTCCCCCTTGCAAGCCGGGGCTCAAAGTCTGACCACACGGTGGGGGTTCCTGAGTGTCTGCCAGTATCCACGCTGGCTTTCCTGGCCTGAGCACCGTGTGGTGACTTGAACACAGGTTTTAATGCTATCACCTCACGAGGTGGTATTTTTTGTGTCCCCCTTTGACTCAAGGGGAAACTGAGACTTAAGTTGAGAGACAGGCTGGGGTCCAGGTGGATGTTTTGGGTGGAGTCAGTTCAAACTCAGGTATCTAACTCCAGTCCCTGTGCGTCTACCCACACGACCCCATGCCCTCCAGTCTCCCAGGCTGTCTGGTGAACAAATGAAGGGAGGGATGAGGGCTGGGCAGGGGCCGGGCATCCTGGGCTGAAGGAACTGGGGAGGATGAGGCTCACTGGCCGGGACCAAGGAAATGGAGGAAAAGGGCGGCTCCTTGTTCCTCTGAGTGCCCAACTCAAACTCCTCCTAGCTTCTCTGCCCTCATTTCCCGCAGGGTGCCCTTAGCAGACATGGAGGCCTCTAGCCAGCTGAGCTGCAGAATTAAAGGCCAGAATGCAACCCTGGGGGGCAGGGAGGGAAGAGGAGGAGGTGGGGAGCACTAGGTAACTCAGGCTCAGGTGCTTCCTGCCTGGGGGTTTCCACAGTTGCATTCCTTCTGGGAAGAAATTTGCATGACTGGCCCTGGGCCAGCCACTGCCACCCTCCAGGCTGCCCTTGGCTGGCACCTTCCAGGAAGACTCCCTGGCCTGGCCTGCTGTACACTTTCATCTCAATGGATGCAGTGATTAAGAGCTCAAGGAGTTCAGGTTTCTGCCAGGGGCATGGGGTCAGGAGAATTGAAATCTTGCACTGCCCCTTGGCCTTGGGAGAGAGTGGTGGTGCAGGGTCACTCCCAGGTGGGTGATGCCACCTGGGAGGGTTTGGTCCTGTGAGGTGACAGTCTGGAGGGGCAGAGGGTCCTGATTATAAGGAGAAGGAGGAAGAGGAGGTAAGGGGGAGGAGGAGGTGTCCCAAGGGCTGATCCAAGGACACAGAAGCTCTTTGTCTCTGTGGGTTCTTTGTAATTGGGCAACATTTGGCAAGAAGACGAGTTTGTTAATAAAGCCACTGTTTTCCTGTTGCCCTTCAGCTGAGCGCCCCTCCTGACGGCAGCCCCACCAGCCATAGACACACCGGAAGATCTTCCAGCCCCTTCCGCTCCATGCTTAGGGGTGATCATTGTCTCTGTGAGGGTTCCCTGAGCATCATGCCTCAAGCCACTCCTGCTCCATTGGAGATGCTCTAGCGACCAGGGCTAAATTAACAACTGTGCGTGCAGGCTCTGGGTGGCCGGGCAGAGCCAGGCCCATCCTCACTGTCTTTCAGACCTGACACATGACAAGCAGGAACCTCATCCTCCTCCTAGCCTGTCCCTCCTCCTCCTCGTTTGTTCATTCATTCATTCATTCATTCATTCAATATTGGTCATCAAATGCCCACCAAATGCACAGGCCTAGGGGGCCAGAGGATTTGAGGATGACTCTGAAACTCTTTGCCTTGTAGGCTTGGTGGACAGGGGTAGGGAATCTGAGGGAAAGTAGGGGTGGAGGGAGTGGATGATACCTTGAATTTAGACACCTTGAATTTGGGTGCCCACAGGACCAATAGGAGGAGCTGCCCAGAGGGAGATGGACACTTGGTGCGGCATTCGGTGACTTTGTTAACATTTCTTCCACCAGGAGTTCCAGGCCAGAAAGCCCAGAGTGACCTGTTGTTGTCCCTCATGCTCAGGTAACTGGTCATCAAGCCCTTGCCACCCAGCTTTACTTGGGAGCTCGTTACCTGGAGTTCTCTACTTGTAGAAGTCCTCCCCTTCCTCAGGACCCAGGTCAAATGTTTTTCCTCAAACTCTTCTGGAACCCTCCAGATGGGAACCTGTCATCCCTTCCTCCTGGCTCCCACATTTACTTTCTAGCCTCTGCCTTGCCCTTCCCCAGGAGGCCTGTGTGATAGAAGTGCCTGTACCCACTGCCCCTTTGTGCCATGAACTCCCTAGGGCAAGGAAGGCCACTCTTCTCTGTGGCCCTCATGATACCCACCACTTCTAGCACAGAGGAATGACTGTTGATAACAGCTCACTTGAACTTCATTTGTCTTTCTGGGCAGTCCCAGCCCTTACATCAGCTTCCTCCACAGATGGGGTTGGAAGGCTGTTCTGCCTGAGTCCAGCTGGGCTCTTCCTTGCCCCAGGGCCAGGCCATCCCCTGCAGAGACAGCACAAAGCTGCCTGCCCTGTTACCTACCCTAGTTCTGCTCCCGGGGCCCCCATTAAGCTCAGTCTTCTGGTTGTGGTCACAGGATCTCTGTGTTCCTGCCGCTGTGCAGTAGACGCAGAGCTCTACAGACCTGACCCCCCCCCCCCAACTCATTCTTTTCCTAATTTGCACTCTGAGCTGGAGATATGGGTTGTGATGTTTCTTAATTGTTTTATAATCATGAAAAGGCAAAACCAGGTTGCTAATTTAGGTACAATGATATTTCGACATTCTTGAGAATTAGCTAATTTTGTATTTCTTCACTGTTTTTGAAATGGCATATTGCAATTATTGATGAAAGCAACTTTTAATGCTGCAATATTGTGTTTCCGAACGCTAGTCTCTGGATCTGCCACCCCCAAATCCAGCTGGTGATTCTAGGGCCAAGCTCTGGACCCCACTCTTGTGCCTTGGCAGGACCCACACCGGGGCAGAGGGGCCCCAAAACCTCTGACGACCTCTCAGCTTGAGCTGGGTCTGCTTCTTGATCACCAAGAGCCTGCCGCAAGCCCACCCCAGCTGTACTGCCTCCCTGGGAATTGCCCGTCTGCCTCCAGGAATGCTTTCTGTGCCAAGTCTAAAGAGAGTCAAGGCCAGCTTTTAAGGACTAACGGATCAGAATGACAGCTGGCCAGAATGGCCTGTTAGGCCAGTGGCCCTGCGTCTTCCCCCTCTTTAGTACCTCACTCCTTTTCTAAGTATGAGATAAGCTCATATCAGCATGGGCATGGGGACCTGTGCATGGGGGAGACCCCTGTGTACCCCATGGCACACACAGCCCTGAGACGTGTCACTTGCTTCCATTCAGTGAACGTGCCCTGTGTGGCTCCCAGTGCCCTCGTATGTGAGCCCTGGTGGGTCACCTAGTGCACGCCAGGTGTATTCTTAGAAGCAAAATTCTGGTTTTTTAATTTAAAAACAGCTCTGGATATAGAGTTAGCTTGTTGACACACAAACAATGACATATTTCAAAGTAAGGTTCCCATTTCCCAACTCATACTGCCACAAAACAGAACAGGGGCAGGAAGTCCTGCTCATGGCAAGCGGGGACAGAGGGAAGCCCTCTGAGGCCACCGGCTTTGTTTTCTGGGAGGCTTTGTTTTCTGGGAGCTTTGTTGCGGTTTCAGTACAGGGGCAGGGGAGAACCCACAGGCATGCTTGGTCAGACTGGGCAACCTCTGTTACCTCTGCCAGCTGTCCCAGGCTGCTGCTGACCTGGGCTGGGGCTCTGGGTGCTCCTTGGAACTTGTGACTGGCTGCCCTGCCAAGGTGGAGGGGGATCTGCCCTCCCTAACTGTCCTTTAGACACTGTCCCTAAAGAAAAGGCTCCTTCTGTCGCCCCTCCCCTCAGCCTTCCTCCCTCTTTCCCCTGCCCTTTGTTTGGTCTTCAAGGGACTGGTGGGGTGGGCATCTATTGAGCCATAGGGCGGGGCAAACTCCGTGAGGTAACCAAGTCCTAGATAAAGAGAGGTGCAGAGAGGGCACAGATGGCAGTCTCCATTCAGGCGAATCGCCTCAGGATCCCGACATGAGGCTCCTCTTTCCCGCGCTGCTGTCCCTCAGCGCCCTCGGTGAGTACAGGAACCTGGTGGCGCGCCCCGTCCCGGGCGTGTCCTGGTCCCTGCCCCTGGCAGCGGTCTGTTGCCCTGGTTCCTGCACCCTGCCAGGTTGGCACCCAGTGCCTGCTGCTAGGGATGCGGCGGGAGCTCGGGGCTTGGTCTGGCCCACGAGGCGTGGCCCACGAGGTGCGGAGGAGCAGCTCCCCGGAGCCCAGGGAGAGCTTTGCACAGCTCAGAGTTCCTCAAGTGGCCTTCCCCGTCCCATCCCATTTCGTTCCATGAAGGCCTTTGGTGCCCAGAGTATCCTTACACTCATTTTACATGAGCGAAAAATTAGACTCAGAGAGGGGGAACAACTTTCTGGAGACACACAGGGGCGGCGGTTCTGACCTCAGCTCCTGCAAAGAACAGTGTAGTTAGGGCAAGACAGAACCTTCTTGAGTTTCTGCACTTAAACGTTAGTCCAAACCTCTTTCCAGAGCTGTGGGGAGGAAGCGGGTGCCATCTGCTCAGCAGTAGGCACAGGTGTACACTCGCCTCCCACTGAGAGGGGCAGGGGCACCCTCCTGATGGACCCCTGTGTCAGGGGGTGTGAGAGAGAAAGAAATAACTGATTTCTCAATTGAAATGTGCCCAGACAAGAAGGCACTAAATAGGAGCAAATAAACAACTGTTAGTTCTCTATCCAGGTAGCCTCTGAGGGCTAGCGATGGACACTAGTGATGGACACTAGCCACATACATATGTGTGTGGTGGCTTCCTGAAGGGGAGCAGGAGGGCCCCAGGTAGCAGCAGGAGGGCTGTAAGGGCCTCAGCACCTAGGCAGCTCTGGGGGGAGGGGCGAGGCTGGAGGGAGTCAGAATCAAGCCCAGGCGTCACAGCTAGGGCTGCCCCGTCTCAGGGTGTCTGCTCCCGGCGGGGGCCTCAGCCTGGGGAGGGCGGTTAAAGGCAGCAGTGACCTTGTGCCTGGTCCCTTTCTCCAAATTCCGTCCCCTGGGGGCTGATCGCACCCCTCTTCTCTAAGGTGGAATTGGGCCTGGCTGGGGCCAACTGCCCTCTTCCCCTCTGCCCCTCACCAGCCTGCTGCTGTGGTTGCCTGGGAAAAGCCGGAGGGGCAGGAAGCCTTGCCTTCCTGGAGGTGGCTGTGGGCTGTGGGCGGGTTCTGGCTTGGAGCTGCACCACCGTGTTCATTTTCACTTGAATCTTTGGTGGTCTTGGCCATAAGGTGCAGGGCTGTCTTGCAGGGTTAGGGGGCCAGGAGGAATAGCTCCTGCCCTGGCCCCTGTTTTGAGGCCAAGGCACTGGTGTCTGTCGAGCAGGTGTCTGAGGACATGCGCTTTCAGGCAGGGTCGGTCCAGGCTCGGGCGGGCAGCAGCTGAGTGGCTGACACAGCTCAGGGGCTGGTTGGGGATATAGAGGGACCAGACGCAGACCTGCTCAGGGGCCCTGGGTCTCGGGTGGGACACAGATCTTCAGAGCTGGGAGGTCGAGGCTGTGGAGGGGGAGGCACTCTCCTGCTGTTTGGTGCTGGGGTGGGGCCTGTGGATCTTTGAAAACTCCATCAGGGCTCCCTCGGTCTCCTGGTTCAATCCCTTCTGGGGAGGAAAGGAACTCTGGCCCCTGGTCCCTTCTTGCCTGGGTTTGAGGCATGGTCTTCTGTTTTGTGGTCTTCCTCTCACCCCATTACCAAGCGAACTCTGACACCAACCCCCTCTTCCCGTTCTCTTCTCCACTGGCAGTGCTTCCCGCCTGGTTCCCGGGCTTCAGTCCGCCCCAGCCCCAGCCCTGGCAGAGCTCTGAGCTCTGTCCTGCCACAGCGCCACTGCCCGCGGAGCGACGTCTCCTTGGCCAGCACGGGACACTGTTGTGTTGGGTGGCTGTTTTCCTATTATTGAATTGTCAGGGTTACTTATAAGTATTTTCTCCCAGTCTGTTGCTTGTATTTTTATTCTTTTTTTCAGTCTTTTTTTTTTTTTTTAAAGATTTATTTATTTATACATACAAGCTGGGGTACAGGCCAGAGGTGTGGGGTGGCAAGAGGGTTCACCAGGGACAGAGCGGGGAGCAGAACAGGCAGATTAGAAATACACTGCTGAGGGGAGCAGTGGGCGAGGCAGGAGAGGTCTGCCGCACCATGTGGGATTCTCCCCGGCTGGGCATCGAACTCGCATTGCTGCTGCCGACAGCTCCACAGCGCAGCACCTAACCGCTGCGCCACCAGGGAGGCCCTTTTTTTCAGTCTTTTGAAACACATAAGTTTTGAATTTTTATAGGCCCAGTTAAATTTTTAAAATTTATGGGCTGTATTTTTGATGTAGTTAATTTTTGCATAACCCAAAGATCATGAAGTTTTACTCTTGTGTTTTGTCCTAAAATTTTAATTGTTTTATCTTTTACACTAAATTCTATGATGTTAATTTCAGTGTATGGTGTGAGGTGGTGCTCTAATTTCATCTTTTTTTTGCGTGTGTGTATCTAATTGTGCTGACTCCATTTGTCAATGGACTATTTTTTCTGTCAATAGGTAACTTAGCACCTTTATCAGAAATCACTTCCTCTTTGGGGTAGTGCAAATTGACGCAACAATCTAGAAAGCCCTAGATTCTAGGCAGGACTTTGTCACTGCTAAACAGTCCATCACACTGGCTCCTTACGACCCAATTTTCACGTCAAGAAACCAGGAGGAATAATTCCTTTCCTCCAAGGTTTAAGTGGGACAAAATAGAGGAAGAACTCCATCAACAATTGCAAGGGGTCATCATCATTTTTAGGGTAGGAAATGTGTCAGTGTAGGAAGGGAAGGAATACAGAGATGGATTGTCTAGTTTATTGAGAATCCCAGCCTTGTGGCCAACACTAAGTGCTCATTAGGTCAATAGACACATATGCCATGGAGAGCGGCCTGATTTAGCCACAGAATGGCGCAAACAGAGATGGAGGAGTCTGGAAAACTCCATCAGAGGGTGAGGCAGCCTTTCCCATGGACTGTAGTTGAGCCCTTACTCTTGGCCTCTTTCTTCCAGGACTGTGTCTGGCTGCTCCTAAGAAAAATGTTCGGTGGTGTGCCATATCACAACCAGAGGCAGCAAAATGTGCCAAATTCCAGAGACATATGAAAAAAGTGGGTGGTCCCTCTGTTACCTGTATAAAGAGAACTTCCCACCTTCGATGTGTCCAGGCCATTGCGGTAAGTCAGCACCATGTGTTGGGTGGAACATAATGGAATGCAAGGGAAAGGAAGGGAGAGGGGTAGAGTGACATAGAAAATGTGATCTTCCCTACTCTGCTTTTTTTCCTGGGCACCTGTAAGTTGGGGACAGTTTTCTCTGATGGGACATAGTACTGTTTTGAAAGCAGAAATTAACACTCTAAGGTAGAGAGGTCATCTGTGGGGGAAACTGGGATCGCACCAAGAAGTGCTAATAACAACTGTGCAAATATTACACAGAAGCTGTCATACTTGATGAATAGGTAACATTGGTCAAAGTAAAGGTTACTCTGATCTTCAGAAGATCATAATCTCTAGACCCTGGGAGAAATAAGCTTAGCTGGTCATTGTCACTGCCTCACATTGCTGGGGCAGAGCCTGCCCAGACCATGGGCACTGGAAAAACTTTGGGGGGTGGTGGGTGAGAGAGAGAGAGAGATATTATGACCTGTGGGTCACTTCATATTTCTTTTGATTTTTGAGAAATAAGATCTCCTGAAATATTTTTTTTCTTATTCACCCAACAAGTATGTTCTGTACGCCCACCCAGTGCCAGAGTTGTATGTACTTGATGTAGCATAGAATGGGTAACTTGTTTAGGAGTTTCTCATAATATCAAAGGTCATCATAACTGTGAATGAGGTCACAAAATTTGCCTTCTTAACAAGAACCCCTACTTGAAGTCATTACTACATACCACACCTCTAAGTAAAGTTGAGATAGAGCAAATGGTTAGCACAAAAAAGTGTTATTGAAAAATTAGGGGACTGGTTGATTTGAAGAACTGTAGTGGGAAATCGCTTAGCTTTTAAGCAATGGGCTAAATCCTGAAATAAACTGACAGTATTTATAATATAAAAATTTAATTCATAGTCATTAAAAACATTTTTAAAAATTAAAAAAAAGATTTATTTATTTATGCATATAAGCAGGGGTGCAGGCCAGAGGTGTGGGTGGTCACGTGAGAGGATTCACCAGAGACAGAGTGGGGAGCAGAACAGGTAAAGTGACTGAAATACACTGCTGAGGGGAGCAGCAGGCAAGACAGGAGAGGTCTGCCTCTCCAAGTGGTAAGCTCCCTGGCCGGGGATCGAACGCGTGATGCAGTGGCTCTGGATAGCTTCATAGGCTGAGACTTAACCTGTTGTGCTACAAGGGAGGCCTGTCAAAACAAAAAAATCTAGAAAGTATCAGAGTATGTACCTGTTCTGACAAGGATTACAACATCCACTCTACAAAGAACTACTTCACATTGGTAAGGGTTATAAGATCATATCAGAAAAATGACAGGAAAAAGAGTATGCATGTTGCTAAAGGGAATTAATAATTAATAAAAATGCTTATGAAATGTTCTTAATACTCAGAGAAATACAAGCCTAAATTGTTTGTCAGTGCTTGTATTTTCTAAAGTTATTATAAAATGGAAGTCTGTCTTGCTGGTGATTCTATAGTGATTGTCATTCTACAATATCCATCTATCTATCTATCTATCTATCTATCTATTATCCATCTATCTATCTGTCTATCTACCTACCTACCTATCTATCTATCTATCTATCAGTCTATCTACTTAGCTACCTACCTACCTACCTACCTTGGCTATTGACATGCTAGACTGACATTAGAAATCTTCTGGAATGCAGATTGACAATGCAGCCAGGGGCAGGACAATAAACATGCTTGTTTTCTGGCTTATTCTCTGGGACCTGACACTTTTTTAGATGAGGTTTCCATGGAAACAGTCGGGCTCTGATCCAGCCTCTTGTCCCCAGGCAACAGGTCATCAGAAGGAAAAAAGCTATGAGGACAAAGCTATCCACAAAAGAGTAATTTTAATAGCAAAAAAGTGCTGAACATTTGGGGAATAATTTAATGACTATGGAACAATTACGTTGTAATAAAATATTATGCAGTCAGTAAATTCAATAAGGGCTCTACAGCAGTAAGAACATGCAGGCTGTTTTGGATGAATGAAGCAGTCCACAAATGTGGTCTGTGCCACTCTGCAAACGAGCAGTGTGCGTGCGTGAGACCTGACATTCCCCAAAGGGCGAACATGGTTCATTCTTAATAGATGGCATTGCTAGCCAATCAAAAAGAAGCTAAAAGAAATAATATGGGGGAAAAGAATTCAGAATAAATAACTTTTAACATAAATGACTGTGAAGGGCCCTTGGGTGGACTGACATCAGCAGGCAAGTGACAGAGAGGCAGTGTGCCCACCCAGGAGTGAAAGCAGTTGGGCTGGTGCCCATCGCCCAGAAAGAGGGACCTCAGCTGGGGCCATCCCCCTCCCCACTCGCTGGACATGAGTGGACATGGTGGGTCTTCCAGCCATGGAGTCTTCCCATATCCTGAAATCTCACTTGCCAGGTTTAGGGCAGGTTTTCCCCTAAAGCCCGTCTGGCCTCTTTGCTTTCAGGCAAACAGGGCCGATGCCATGAGCCTTGATGGTAGTTTGCTGTTTGAAGCAGGCCTGGCCCCCTACAACCTGCACCCTGTTGTGGCCGAGTTCTACGAAACCGGAGCGAGTGAGTTCTGCGTGGGGACTGGGAAACTGGGGGGTCTTGGCCTTGGCCCTGGTCTCTCTGTAGTTAGAGTGGGTGAGTCTTGTCGGTGGGACCTCGGACAGCATCACACTTTGAGGGAACTGAGTCACTGAGACCTCTGGGCCAGATGCTGACCCATGGGGGGGGGTGGTGCATGTGCTTTCTGGGGAAATAGCAGGTTCTGGGCTGCTCCACCACGAAAGCCAGAGTATGGTTCCCCTTCCCACCAGGGGAGGGTGGGCGGTTTTCCTCCCTCTGGGCCAGGTCAATGGCTTTCAATTCTCTCTCCCCCTTCGCAGAGCCCCAAATCTACAATTATGCCGTGGCCATAGTGAAGAAGGACAGCAGCTTCCAGCTCAGCAGGCTGCAGGGCGTGAAGGCCTGCCTCCCGGGCACGGGCAGCACCCCCGGCTGGAGCGTCCCTATGGGGGTCCTTCGTCCATTCCTGAACTGGGCAGGCCCACCTGAGCCGCTCCAGAGCGGTAAGATCGTGTGGGGTGGATTGTGGGTGACCTCAGGCAGGGCTCTCTCTTCTATTGCATACACAAGCCACTTGCAGGCCACACAGGTGGCCGGGGGTGGACCCAAGGTGGGCGAGGCTGAGCACTGGCAGGCCTGCTGCATCAGCAGCCTTGGAAGGGGGCTGCTGAGTCTGGTCCCATCATCTCTCTGAGTGGCCACCCTCACCAAGAGGCTGTCCAGGATGGGTGGAGGAAGGGCCTGATCACGGGGAAGCCCACGTCAGAGGTGAATTGGCAGTGGTGGGGCTGGCTCAAGCTCGGTTCACCGCTCTCTGTCCAACAGCTGCAGCCAACTTCTTCTCCGCGAGCTGTGTTCCCTGTGCGGACGGAAGCCAGTACCCCAGCCTGTGTCGCCTGTGTGCAGGGACAGCGGCGAATAAATGTGCCTGTTCCCCCAAGGAACCCTACTTTGGCGATTTGGGTGCTTTCAAGTGAGTGAGACTGTCCTCTTCTCCCGTGGCCCAAAGGCCACGTGTCAGACCAGGAGGCCTTTTCTTTGGTCCCAAATAGAGCTCAGCCTGCTAGTACAGTGGGCAGAAGAGGCTAGTTCTGTGCTGTGCAGACAGAGAACCTGAGTCCAGAGAGGTTGCTGACTTGTCCAGACTGTGTCCCCTCTGCCCCTGGGCCTCACCTGTGCCCTCACCTCTGTGCCAGCCTGATGACCAGTCCCTCAGCTGTGGCTCCTGCCAGCCCCCAAAGGTTCTCTTCTCTGCTTTGCCTTTGGGCCGCCCTGAGTGTCTCTGGCTGACTTCTGCCCCCTGCCTAACACAGAGGGACTCAGGGGTCTTGTCATATGACAGCAAGTCCCAGGTCCCAGGCTGACATAGGTCCCTCCCCAGCAGGGGACAGCGAGCTCTGCTAGATGGGCCCTGCACCCTCTCTGCCCTGTGCCGAGGCCGCTGCCTCTCCCCTCATCTGCCACCTGGGTGTAGGCATGTGTGCAGGGGCCCTCCCAGTTCTCCCCTAAGCAGCCCTTAGAGAAGGAACACAGCCAAGGAGACGAAGCTTGTACACTCTGTTTCAACATTTTTACGTAGAAAGGCAACATTTTGTCCTATCAGCCCTTAAAGTGGAGGGCCGGGGCTCTGGCCAGCGCCTGAGCTCTCCTTCAGGAACGCTGGAGGCGGCCCCATCATCTTCCCAGTTGGGGGAACCCTCAGAGTCCATCCACCGCCCTGGGAAAGGAGCAGATGGCTACAGGGGATGGGTGTCAGGCCTTGTTCCACAGGAGGCACCAGAGGCAACGTGCTGACCTTCTGGGACTTTCTCATTTCACAGGTGTCTGAAAGACGGGGCTGGAGAAGTGGCTTTTGTCAGTGAGAGGATACTATTTGGTAAGAACAGGGAGGAGTCATGGGTTCTGCCTCCTTTTATTTTTTTTAAAGATTTATTTATTCATGCATAAAAGTTGGGGTGTAGGCCAGAGGTGTGGGGGTGGTGAGAGGATTCATCAGAGACAGAGTGGGGAGCAGAATAGACAGACTGAAGCACACTGCTGAGGGGAGCAGCGGGCGAGGCAGGAGAGGTCTGCTGTGCCATGTGGAATCTCCCTGACCTGGTATCGAACTCTGTTGCAGTGGCTCTAGATAGCTTCATAGTGCTGTGCTCAACCCGTTGTGCCACCAGGGAGGCCCGGTTCTGCCTCCTTTGATTTTATTTTACCTTAATTCTGGATGTTGAGCTAATTTGATTCGTCAGTTCTTGACACACTGTCATCAAAGCTCCTATCGAATAGCTTTTTCATATATAAGTGATCCATTTTCCTTTAACTCTCCCAGCCCACTGCCTTTCTCGTCCCCCTCAGACGCTTGATCTCGGGATTGTAAAGCCCTCTGGGATGTCTACGGTCTCGCACATGTGTGGTGATGTGTGTTTCTAAGCTCACGGGCGTTTTACTGAGCACGAGAAGCTGTGCTGTTGTCCAGGGTTTTCACTTCACATTTGTTTTAGAGATTTGTCCTTGTGGTTACCCGCCAGTGCAGTGGTTCCGACAGCGGAGGGTGCTCTGTGGAACGCGTCCACCTGTCACCCCCGGGATAGTCTAGGTCGTCCTGTTCTTTCCTTTCATGGCTCCAGAGAGCTGCACGGCTCCTGCCTGGGAGTGTCCTCCTGCTGGCCTGCTGCAGAATGACCGGAGGACACATGCGGAAGCACCCTTGCAGGATATTTGAGCATCAGGCACCCAGGGCCGCAGGGGGCAGGCCCACCACATACACCTATTTCGAGGTGGGGTTGCCTTGGAAACAGATGGGCTCGGCCACAGCCTCCTAGATTATTGGCCAGGCAGCCCCTCAACACAGTAGGGCACTCCATGCTCTCCGGCCAGCGGGACACTGGGCTGACCCCAGGCTCTGGGATTTGTCTTCACCTTCCTGAATGTTCTGGAGCAGATCACTGCCTTTCAGGGCCCCAGTTTTGTCAGCTGTGCAAGATGTCTCTTCTCACTCCGATACTGTGGGGAAAGGGGAATATAGCTCAGGGTGACTGCCTGGGGTCAGCTCATCTGGGCTCCCTGCATTGCCCCTCTCCCTCCAGAGAGCCCACCAAACACAGTTGACTGGGACCAGTACGAGCTGCTCTGCCTGGACAACACCCGGAAGCCAGTGCACGCATACAAGGACTGCCACCTGGCCCGGGTCCCGTTCCACACGGTTGTGGCCCGAAGTAGGAACGGCCTGGACGACTCGATCTGGGAGCTTCTCCGCCGGGCACAGGTATCCCTACCCCTCCCCAGCTGCTTGGATTTCAGGTGGGGGAGGTTCCCTTCTGCTGCAGCTGAAGTCCTCCTGTGGCCTCACTGCACCAGGCTCGACAGCGGAGGCAAGGAGGCCCTTTAGCATTTCCAACCGTCAGTGTCTCAAGGGCTGCAGCAGAAACAGGGCCGAGGATGTCCTAGTCTCAGGACGTGGCGGTGCTTGGCGCGAGCCATTTTCTAAAGAATCGGCCATAGCTGAGCCGCGTGCGGGGGCAGCCGGGCCTCTCCGCAGGGGACGTCGGCGGGGCTCCTGCTTGGAGTCCTCCTGAACTTCAAATCCTTTTTCAACACTGTTGTTTTGTTTCCTCCCTCTTTACCACTGACACCATAACTCTACTTTTCCTTCACCAGGAGTCGTTTGGAAAAGGCAAGTCGTCGGCGTTCACACTCTTTGGCTCCCCTCCTGGAAAGAAGGACCTGCTGTTCAAAGACTATGCCCTCGGGTTTTTGAGGATCCCCTCGGAGGTAGATTCTGAGCTGTACCTTGGCTTCAGCTTCCTCACCGCCATGCAGAACCTGAGAGAAAGTGAGTGAGGGCCAGAGTTGTGGGGGTAGCGGGCTGGGGGGTGGGCCGGGGAAGCCTCCTGGGAGCATCTTGCCCCTCCGCCGACTGCACTGCTCCGTCTCCCACCGCTCCACGGTGCCACGTGGGTGCAGGTGCCAGTGAGGGCCTGGGCCTCGTCACCTGTGGGAGCCTCCAAGCCAGTGCGCTGGCTCCCGGTGAATCCTGCCACATGTGCTCAGTACATCAGGTTCCCCAGCCTGGACAGACAACCCATCTGCCCCATATGAAGTGCGAAATATAGACAGGGACCAAGAAGCCTGGCCCTCCTGGCACGCACTGAGGTCTGCGGGAGCGTCGCCCGGTGCCCGGGTGCTGAATGGGGATCCGGAGGCGGCCAGCTCAGCCGCAGCTCGTCCTTTCTGGGGAGGCCTCTGGGTGAACTGGGAGCGGCCGTGTAGTTATGGTGGCTACTGTGGACTTCAGTGGGGTCAGAGTTGGGCTCCAGGTCTCCTAAGCCATCTTTTGGGGCTGCCCTGGAGTTTTTATGCCGTGGGACAGAGCTATTAGGCGAGTCATCACATAAGGATTGGTGTGGAAGCCACATCTCTAAAGGAAGGGGAATGAGAAGCAAAGTGGGAAGGTTCCTCCACCTGAAGATGGGTTTGGAAAGCTGAGTGGGAGCGGGAGAGGAGCAGGGGCCCACTCTCACCAGGAGGAAGGAGCGCCCTGGCTGGTTGGTGGGCAGTGGGAGCAGAAAGGGCATTCTTAGGGATCCGGGCTCCAGGAGGGTGGCGGGCTTGGGTGTCCCTCGCTTGATTCAGGGCCCCCGCCGATCGCTGTGTCCCTCCAAGCAGAGGAGCGGCCGGGGCGGAGTGAGCAGGTGGTGTGGTGCGCTGTGGGCGCCGACGAGCTGCGCAAGTGCAATCAGTGGAGCAGCCTGAGTGATGGCAGCGTGGCCTGCGCCTCGGCCCCCACCACGGAGGGCTGCATCGCCCTGGTGCTGGTAGGTGCCGCCTGCTGTGGGACCCGCGCCACCCGTGTGTTGGGCGCCTGCCTCCTTAGAAGGTGATGGGGAGCAAAGAGGCACCACCCCCAGGGCCAGGCACGGATGCCAGGAGAAGCTCCAGGCCAGTGCAGTGTGCAAATGAGTGCAGTGTGCAAACAGGCCCAGCTTTCTCTCTCTCTCTCTCTCTCTCACACACATACACACACACCCCTGAATCTTGCTAGCTGTCTACTCCTCTGATCATAGGAACTGCTGATGATTATGGCAGGTCACTTGGAAAATATTGAAAAGTAGGTTGTAAAATAATAAAAAGCACTTGCGGTCTCACACAGAAACGCCACGGTGAAAGTTTTGATAACCTCCCACTTCTCAGCGCATCTCTGCATCTGCTTGTTACGCATGTTTGAAGTCCTGTTTAACAGCCTCTGAGGGTCATTTTCCAAAACGAACAGTCTTTGAAAAACACTGTAACAAGAATTTCAGGGTATTTTTACGTGGACGTGGCTCGGTTTGGTCACGGCTGCATCCTGCTTTGTGTGTTTATTTCGCTATGTCAGTAGCCCTACGATGAGCATCCTTGAATAGAAATCTTCATCCACGTATCCAAGTATTTTTAACATAGTTGTAGAATTTATTACTGGACCAAAGAGGAAATTTTGCATCTTGATGAATCCATGTCCCGCTTTTGGAGTGTGGGTCTGTGGTGGGCCAAGGGATCATTCTGCTCGGTGGCTGAACCACCGTGGGGTAGCTCTTTGAGAGCCAGTGAGCCGAGATGAGGTGAGGCCTGGGTTTCCGTCTGCTTTTCAGTGAGCTTGGCCCAGGTGGGCATCCCAGGAGTGCTAGGAGTATAGGAAGGTTTTGATCAGAGGATGAGCGTGAGGGCGGCCTCTGCCTGGCCTTCCCAGTGGAGGTGATGGCATGAGAGGCATGTAGCTGGTAGCGTTAGTCGTGCAGACTGTTTACTTTGGGTGCTCAGTCCAAACAACCCCTCTCCCTGCTGCTTCTGGGACACTCAACATAAGTCATTTTCTGAGAGCTGTAAAAAACAGGTGGGACAGGAAACAGCCTCACTTTTGCTGGAGATTGGTTTGTCTTTGCAGAAAGGAGAAGCTGATGCCATGAGCTTGGATGGAGGATATATCTACATTGCGGGCAAGTGTGGTTTGGTGCCCGTCCTGGCAGAGAACCGAAGTAAGTGGCGGGGGAATGTCCTCTCTGAGCCATGGACTGGGGGTAGGAAGGGGTAACCCCACTGGGTGAGTACAGGTGGCGACATTAAGGTGGGTGGGCAGGCACATTCAGAAGAGATCAGGCCCATCCAGGGTGATTTGGCTGTGGCGGGCAGACACATTCACACTGAGAGCTGGGAAATCCAAGTGAAAGGGGCTGTTTAACCCACACAGCTTGTCGTGTCGAGAACTGACAAAACACAGGTTGGTTTCCTCCACTTATTTTTAAAACGATTTTAGTGAAGTATAAAGTACATGCAGAAAAGCGTGCACAAGGGTACAGTTCAGTGAGATTTCACAGACCGGCCCCTGTCCATGCACAGTGCCCAGGTCAAGGCACAGGATGGCTCCAAGTCCCTTGTCACCTCCTGCCCCAGCCCCCTTCCCCCAGCAAGGGGGAGCTCTCCTGGCTGAGACTGTTTATGACGTGCATAAAAAAGCTGTAGCGTATGTGCTTTTTAAATGTCTCTTGCTCTGCATGAATGTCACCGTTCATCCATGTGAGAGTGTGTTTGTGGGTCGGTCAGTCTCCTTGCGTAGAGTCCTGTGTGGGAGAAGACCACAGTTATTTACAGATGCTGTGGATGGACACCTGGGTCATTCCCAGTGGGTGGCTCCCATGAACAGCGCTGCCGGAACCTCGGTGGCCACGTCTGTTGGTGGGCATGCACGCGCACGGCGGCCACAGGGGCTGCCCAGTGGGCTCTTCCGATTCTCTGTGTTGTTGAACTTTAAACATTTGGGACTTCTCAATAAATCTGAATGTTTAATAACCTTCTGCTTTTCTTACTTCTTTTAGAATCCAATAAAAGAAACTCAGATTGTGTGCAGAAACCAGATGATGGTAAGTCGGTCACTTTCAGGGTTCAGGGTGAGTTCTTGTTGCAGGAGAAGGAAGTGGGGGGAACTTGAAAAATTCATAGGAAGAGATGTAAGCATAGAAGCCTCAAGTCCTTTCGAAATCCACGTAATTCATAGCGGAGTCATAATAGTTAATGTTTATGGTGACTTTCACACTTGGCAGAGAACTTTCACAGAGTTCCTCATGGGAAGGAAGGATGCTGCATCCTGGTCGCATATGGACAAGGAATCAGTGGCCAGAGGGTCTCAGCAATGCCCCCCACTCTCCAGCCGTAGGTGATCCTGTGGCAGGTCCCATCTGCCCTTGAACTCTGGTCTCTGTGCCAAACCCAGAGCTCTGTGGCCCAATGCATCTTGCGGTTTGGGGGTTTATGCGCTGTCGGTCATGCTGCATGGTCAGTTTTTGTTTCTTCAGGATCCTGTATGTGAATAGTTGGTTCATAACTCAATGACAGTGTGCAGTCAGGGATAGCCCTGCAGATATTTAAAGTATCCGCTTTTCTCACTATTTTTTTTTTTATTTATACATACAAGCTGGGGTACAAGCCAGAGCTGTGGGGCGGCGAGAGGGTTCACCAGAGACAGAGTGGGGAGCAGAACAGGCAGATCAGAAGTACACTGCTGAGGGGAGCAGCGGGCAAGGCAGGAGAGGTCTGCCGCACCATGTGGGATTCCCCCCGGCCGGGCGTCGAACTCGCGTCGCCGCTGCCGACAGCTCCACAGCGCAGCGCTTAGCCGCTGCGCCACTGGGGAGGCCCTTTTCTCACTATTTTTAAGGTGTATTTCTTACACCTTAACCTGTAGCAGCAACTTAAGTGTTTCTGGTTTGGCCGCCTCTCTGGGGGATTCCTGGCCGGCGAAGCTTCATGGCCTCCTTCAACCAGGGTTGGAGACAGCTGCACTCCAGCCCATATGCCAGGCACCTGGGGTTAAGGCTCGCTCTTCTGTCACCCAAGGGTATCTTGCCGTGGCGGCTGTCAGGAAATCAAATGTTGGCTTCACCTGGAATTCTCTGAGAGGCAAGAAGTCCTGTCACACCGCTGTGGGAAGGACCGCAGGTTGGAACATTCCCATGGGCCTTCTCTTCAACCAGACAGGCTCCTGCAAATTTGGTAAGGAGTCCAGGGGCGCTCTGGGGTCAGCTCTGGGGTTAGGTGTGTTGGGCTGCGGAACCGTACGCCGGGGGCCGGCGCTTGCAGGCTTAGTGTGGCCCGCGTCCTGACCACACACGCCAAGGTGAAAAAAACAGAGCATCAGTCTGCTTCTCTGCACCTGAGCAGATTCAGGTCTAAGCGACTCACAGGTACTGGCTTCCTAATTTGGGTAAAGGCTTCCGCCTGCCTCATGACAGTGACTTCTGTCACTAATCATGGACTTCATAGGTGAACTGACTTCGTACTCCACACTGCAGTGGAAAGCCACTAAGACCTCAAGGGTCCTGGCTCAACTGGGGTCATCTCTCCCCCATGCACCTTGTTCGCCTGGTCAGCATAAGCCGTGCCTGAGCTGCAGGAGGCCTGCTGACGTGGAGACGTCTGGCACGCGCGTGGCTGGCCCTCTGTGCTGGTACAGGCGGCCATGCAGCTTGCTCCTCACGAGCCAACCGCTCTCACTCTGCAGCCCCCCTGGCCGTTCTGAGCTGTAGAGGAGCTGCCAGGACGGCAGTGGGAAGCCCCCAGACCCTTCCAGTGGCTGGCACCTGGTGTGGTGCCTTCGGTGCCAGGGCTGCACAAATCTGACAGTGTTTGCCACTTGCTTTTTGGGGCTGGGCTTTCTTGTCATCATTGTTTCCTCTCTTCTTAACCCGTCTTGATCCACGTTAACTTCTTAACAGGTTCAGTCACATGGTGGGGCAGGTCAGATTAGCTTCAGCTTCAAGGACAGAAAGTCTCACGTGGTAGAGGCTTAAACTAGGTAGACGTTTGTATGTGAGATCCAGAGGCAGATGGTCCAGAATGACCGCAATGACAACATGGTGTCAGGGACTGGGGTTTCACACGTCTGGCTGCTTTGACATATGTGGCTTCCAAGCCAGAGGTCTCTCATGGCCTCAGTCTCAACTGGAGGTCCAGTCTTGCTTCTGCGCTCCGCGCGCAGAATGGAGGGAGGGCAGATGGCGCCGAGACACGTGCTAACTGTCTTTGAAGGACGTTTCCAAGTTGCTGACACTCCGCGTTCCCACTCCTGCTTCACGAGGCTAGACCAGCCACAGGGCATCTGAAAGACCAGTCTTTATCCTAAGGGACCTGGAGTCCAGGTAAAAAGCAGGGCACCGAGAAGAAGGGGGAAGCAGATCCTGGAGTCGCCTCCAGCAGGCTGGCAGCAGACGGCCGTCCGGCCCTGCCATGGCTGCGCAGCCGCAGACCCTTCCCAGCCCGGCCGCTCTCCCGTCATTGCCTGCAGCCTGATTTCCAGTCTCCGGTGGGTCCTGGGTGATGGAACCTGTCACTGCTTGAGATGGTGACTATGTTCTCTCTGACCTGGTCAGAGAAACCGAAGCCAACTTCCACTTCGGTAAAGACTTCTTGTGTTGACTCAGGAAGGAAGCGTGACTTCCCACGTTTTTCCTTTGCAGATGAGTTCTTTAGTCAAAGCTGTGCTCCTGGGGCTGATCCGAGCTCTAATCTCTGTGCCCTGTGTATTGGCGATGACCAGGGGGAGCACAGGTGTGCGGCCAACAGCAGCGAGAGGTACCAGGGCTACACCGGGGCTTTCAGGTGAGCGCCGAGACCCAGCTCTACCTGGGCCCTCATCCTCCAGGATCTTGGTGCTGCGTTTCCAAGGGACCAGGCGTGGCCTGTCGCAGCAGTTGGGGGCTTCCTGGGGGGTCTGCTAAAGGGCCATACCAGTGAGGGCTCCTCCCTCACCCCCGCCACCCCAGAAGGTGAAGGCTGGCACTAGGGCGTCTGGCCCCAACTCTGCTGGGCTCTGCCCTGTGGCCAGAGCCAAATCAGTCACAGGGGCCTCAATATCTTCATCTTCAAAGTCAAATGGGTGGAGGATGTGGTATCTCAAGTTCATTCCACAGTTCAGTTTTATGGGGAAGAATTCTCTCGGCCATAGCTACCACCCTCCCCCTCAGCCCTGCTCATCATTGTGTCTTATGTTTCATTTTTCTCTTTGCTTTGGCACCAGAAGTGGCGGAGAGAGAAAGCTACATTACCCAGTTATCTTCCACTAGTGAAGTGGAACATAAATCTAAAAATAAGTTTCCAGAACTCAACAGTTATAACTACGTAGTGATTCATAGTAATTATCCACAATCCACATTTTATAATCCCATTCAGCTGTTGCTTCTCAGCAGTACTGTTAGGGGTATTTGAGGGACACAAAGATCCCCCATTTTCTCCATTCTCTAAGAATATTTTTAACCAGCAGGTGGCGTCATGTACCTGAGAATGACAGAGGACAGTGGCCTTAGATCTTTTTAGGACAAATTCAGTAATCTTTGCTCCAGCGATGGGATACATGATAGAGAAGTAAAATTTACTACCCTCCTAGTGAGTCATAAAAATATTTTGTGAATGTACAAAAAATATCATAAAGGGACTATGTATTTGCAAATAGAAGAGCTGTGATATGATTCCATCAGAAATATTGAAAAGACACACCTGATGAGAATCCAAAGGAATCATGTAGTATTTTTATTTCCCCCAAGCCTGTGGCAAGGTATCATTTCAATGGAAACACCAACACGTTGTTATTTCTATTTATACTAGAAGAAAAAACTTTCAATTTTGTTCAAACTGAAAGCTGGAAGCAGAAGTCCTAATCCCTTCTGTGTTTCTAACATCATTATACGGACAACAGTCAGCTCTCTCTCCTGATTTTCTGTTATGAAAGATCTGGCCTCCTCTACTGCTCATGTGCCTTTTCCACCCACAATCACTAAATTCGCCTTTTTGTAGTAGCCAAGAAGATTATGTCATCTTCAGTGCTACATTATTATGAACATCTAAGTATTTTTCTTTTATTAAATATGTGGTATAATGAGATTAGATTTTACTTACTGCTCAGAGTTTTTGTTTACTCTGGAGTTGAGACATTTTATGTTTCATTTGTTTAATTTCCTGTGCTTTAAAAAAGAAAACCATGAATTCCCTTAGTTCATCTCAAGACCCTGCCGCAGCAGAGCGGATGTAACAGTACTCGCAAGCAGAGTGGGTGTGGTCTCAGGCTCCTTGTTTCCCTGGGAACGCGGCACCAGAGTCCCGCCTCTTCCAGCCCCTTAGAATCTGCGCTCTGCAGCCCCTGCCTGGCGGTGGTCCTCGGAGTCCCCGTAGCTATCATTCTGGGGTTCCCCATTGTCTTATTTCATGCTAAATTGCCTGTTTCCTGGGTTCCCCATCTTTCGCTTTCTTGGAACATCTTGAGAAATGACGCGTGAGTTCCTGTTTTTTGAGCATTTAAGTCAGAAAACATCTTTATTCTACCCTTGAAATAATTTATCATTTGGCTGGATAGGTTGGAAAACATTTTCCCTAGGGAATGTTTGGGAGGATCCCCACAGCTGAGCAGCATTGCCTATTTTGACTAATTCTCCCATGAAAAACAAGCACAAATGCTGGATTAACTACACGTGTGCACACACTCGTGAGCAGAGAATAACTGATGAAGTAATAAGGAGTAATTAGGTGGAAATCTAGCGGGGGATGGAATTCAAAGAGCTAAATGGAGCTATATTTAGTTCTGAAGGTATTTACTTCTGACAAATTTGAACCCAGAGTTACACACCTTTCAGGTAAGAGTGAGAAGTTTCTCTAAACATCCAAGGGTCTCTGACTGTTTGTCCTTATTTAGGAGCGAAGCATCAGAGCTGGCTGTTCTGTGGCAGTTACCTCATCTGGCCTAGTATGAGCCCCCTGCAGAGCAATTGCTTTGCATTATTTCACCATAGAGCATCCAAACATGGGAAACTATGGGCCCTTTGCTTGGGTTAGCCAGATTCTCCAGATGGGAGGTCCTCCTGTCTGATTCTTGGGAGGCTGAGTGGGGGGAAGGGGCTATGATTTACCTTCCAGATTGAGTTTTCACCCCGTTCTCTGTTTTCAGTACTGGACCTCTGCCTTCAGCTGTGTGTGGTTCCCTAGTCTGTAGCCTCAATCCAGTATCTCCATGAACACGTGTTCAGTCTTCTGCCAGGGGGGGTGTATGTGGGGGGGGCAGTCTTCCAGCTGCACGTGCTGGAAGTGCATCTAAACTGCATCCTGTCTGCCTGTTCTGCTCCCCACTCTGGTGAATCCTTTTACCTATCCCCCATACCTGTGGCCTACACCCCAGTTCTAAAGTAAATAAATCTTTAAAAAAAAATTAAACTGCATCCTGTATTGGCTCTATTCTCATTCCCATCCACAGTCAGTGGTGCTGCGCTAGTATGTCTCATTCTTGAGCTTTTCTGGAGTTCTGCACGGCCCGCCCGCTTTCTTCTGCGGTTCCTCACTTCCACCTTCCACTACAGTTTTCCTGATTCTGCTGAGTTCATTCCCGCATTTGTTCTTTAAATTTGTTCTCTAAATTCCAAGCATAGTCATTATTATCTTCTCCCCCCACCACAGTTGGGTTAGCCAGCATCTAAACCCATCTTATGGGTTTAGAAAGCATCTCATTAATGTCATTGCATTGAGGTTTTGGAAGGAGGGGAGGTAGACATATTTGTTCAGTCTGCCTTTTGAATTCATAAATTCCTGGAAATATTTGCCTTTATCTTTTCCATGTTTACTTCTGTGTTTCAGATTTGGAATACATATTGCAAATGTTTACGAAACCTCTAATAGCTTCTCTTCCTGACAGTGTTTATTTTCTGGAACATTTTAGGTGCCTGGCTAGTGATGCTGGAGATGTCGCCTTCGTGAAAGACAGCACTGTGTTGGATAACACCGGTGGTAAGTGAAGCGGCCGACTGTCTCCTTCAGGGCAGAGCCTGGCATTGCTACGTGTCCTAGCATGCAGATTTGCCTTTAAGAAGCCTTTAGAAACTTTTTCACAGCTTGGATTAAGTTAATGCCAAAATTCTTCACCTCAGTTTGTAACATAGTTAAGTCTATAGGTGTCACTTAGATTTTGAAATGGAATTCTCTCTCCTCTCTCTCTCTCTCTCTCTCTCTCTCTCTCACACACACACACACACACACACACACACCCATACCCAGCGGCAGATGTCACCCCGGCTTTGTCTAGTCGACCACACAAGCATACCATTTGTCTGTATTTGCCTGTGGGAAACTGAATGGAATGACACTTTAAAAAAATTCAACAAACGCAAATAAATATTTCCCCTCTAAGCAAGGAAGCTTGGGACTTCATTCAGCTCTATGTGAGCCTTAGTCTGGAGATCCCTCCGAAGTTAACAGGGAGAAAATCCCAGGCAGATGCAGACGACAGCTGATCACCTTCCAGCTTATGTTTGAGTAGCCACCCTGGCTTCTGATCTCCAGATGAAGACAGTTGTCACCAAGTTAGACTCCAAGCCATTTGCTACCTTCAGAACCTCCTCTCTCAGTAGCCCCCCTCAGACTCCCCACCCTCCTCCTCAGCAGCTGACTTGCCCGTTGGTCCCCCGAGAAAGAACTCCCTCAACTTTCTGCCTTGCTCCTTCAGTGAATCTGCAGTAACAACTGCTCCTCCTGCCTCCTCAGGACCCTTGGGAGACTAAGGCCAGACATGTGAATCCGGCATTATCACAGCATCAAATGCATAGAGCCAAGAGAATGAATGGGGTGTTTTCTTCAGGGGAGAGGCCGGAAGGACAGACAGGCAGGGACCTGAACAAAGAATCTATAATTTTGCACACACACAGACATGCACATAATTACACTCAAATTTATGAATTTTTAACCTAAGTGTCAAATTCAATTGTAAGCTTCTCTGGCATTTTAAACTGTTTTATTGGAATTAACTCTAAAATATCCACATTAACTAAACATAGAAGTTCCTGTCTTTTCTCTGGTTATACTAAGGGTATTTGAGTACAAAAGGAAGGAGAAAACCATTTCTTCATGAACCTAAACCAGCTATTTCTTTTTTTTTTTTTGGAACTTATTGAAAAATATGGCACAGGTGGAGGCTTTATTTTTTAAAAAAATGTTTAAAAACTTAACAGCCTTATTAAGATACAATTCACATACTATAATATCCACTCACTCCCAGTGTACAATTCATTGTACATTTACAGAGCTGTGCTACCATTAACAATCCAATTCTAGAAAGTTTACACAACCCCAGAAAGAAACCCTGGGCCTAATAAGCAGTCACTTTCCTGCTCCCCCAGAGCTAGAGACCATCAGTTCCCCTTCTGTCACCATAGATTTGCCTATGGGCATTTCACATAAATGGAATCCTACAAGATGTCACCTTTTGTGTCGGCTTCTTTCACTTAACATCACATCTTCAAGTTTCCTCCATGTGGCGGCCCATAGCAGTACTTCTTTGTTAACAGAGTAATGGATTTTAATAGCAGACTTACAGGAACAGCATGGAAGACAGACAACATTAAAAACATGTACTTGCATGGAGGACAACTCAGCAAAGTACAGTGATGGACGAAATCTACTGTATGATCAAAACGCCACGAACACCATTTATAATAGTTGCTATCTAATTTCGCTTCTTTGATTGCTGACAAATACTTCATGGTATGGACACAGTGGTTAGGCTTGACATGTTTGAGGTATGAGTGGCTCGTGCAGGGCAAAATTTTCTTTCTCCTTTGCATCACTGCAGCCCCGGATAGGCATTTCAGGAGGCCAGCGGCTGGGCACATCGACATAGCTTTCCCAAGCTGGGAAACTGACGTCATCTTTTTTCTCTCTCCAGGAAAGAACCCTGAAGCGTGGGCTAAGGGTCTGACGTCGGAGGACTTTGAGCTGCTGTGCCTTGATGGTTCCCGAAAGCCTGTGATGGAGGCGCGGAGCTGCCACCTGGCCGTCGCCCCAAGTCATGCCGTGGTATCGCTGCGCGAGAAGGCGGGGCTGGTGGAGCAGGTGCTGCTCCAGCAGCAGGTATGGGCTGCCTGTGCCCCTGGCCCTTCTTAACTCAAGGACTTCTGGTTGGTGGGCAGCCCCCAGCCGGGTGAACCAGTCCATCCAGGCTCTCTCTCTTGTCTCTGCTAGAAGCAGGTGTGGCAGTGTCTGTTTCATGCCGTGGGGTTACCCCATAGAGTTTGGGTGGGGAAGCAGAAGCTTCTGGCACTGGACTTTGTGGGGCTGACCTACCTTCTGCCTCTGGGCATGTGCTCACAGGCCGGCCTCAGAGGTGGCTGCTCTCCGTGTCCCTCTTGTCCCTGCAGTAGAGGGAGAGGAGGGAGTCATGCTCCCACACAGCTTAGGTGGGTAGGGAGTGGTTTACCCTGGTTGTGTTTCCCGAGCCTGGCCCAACTAAGCAGTGTTCTAGATAGTCTGCATCTGAATCTCCACCAACAATAAACTCAGATCTTCTGAAGATTTGAGGTTATTTATACGGTTTGAAGGAAATCCTACACTTTGTTTAGTGTCTGTGACTCTCTATTAGAACTCTAGTTTTATATTAAAACATCACATCTCCAGGTGTGCTTGAGAGTGTACTTTGTTATTCCCTGGGGTGAGGCAGCAGAGCTGGCATTGAAGGGGCCCTCACCCCGCATATACACTGGGCCTCTAAGAAGTCTGCTGGCACCGAGGTGTCTGATTCTCACAGCTCGCCCTGGGCCTGGAGGAGAAACTTGGGTAAGGGAGGCTAGGTGACCCACCCAAAGCAGTGAGCTGGTTAGTGGTCGAGAAAATTCCCAACGCAGTCCACCTCTCTGGGACAGCTGGTCTTTTGCAATATTTGAAGGTGACCAACTTTGGGGGCAGATCTCAAAAATCCTCAGCTGTCACCTAGTCCCCTTAAGAAGTTCTAAAGGGAAGAAACCACAGATTAAGAAGAAAGGATACTTGAGATATAGTGTATGGGTGATGACTGTTGTAGCTCTGCTGTGTGATATGTAGGAAGCTCTAAAAGGAGTAAATCCTAGGAGTAAGAGTTCTCATCTCCTGGAGAAATTTCTTTTCTTTTTCTTTTCTTTTTATTGTACCTATATGAGAAGATGAGTATTAGCTGAACATACTGTAGCAATCATTTTACAACAATCAAAAATGAAATCATAATGCTCAGATGCCTTAAACTTGTACAGTGATGTATGTCAATTATTTCTCCATAAAATTGGGGGACAGTGAGCGGCTCTCGGGCTCACGGCTTCCCAAGGGCTGATCTTGGGTGAAAGGGATGTCCATGGCTTTCCCTAAACAGAAACCCTCCTGTTAGCCCTGACAGCTCACTGTTGGCCCCTTTGACACAGGATCTGTTTGGAACAACCGGACAAGACTGCCCGGACAAGTTTTGCTTATTCCAGTCTGAAACCAAAAACCTTCTGTTCAACGACAACACAGAGTGTCTGGCCAGACTCCAAGGCAAAACAACATATGAAAAGTATTTGGGACAAGACTATGTCACAGCCGTTGCTAACCTGAGACAATGCTCTACTTCCCGTAAGTGGATCGAACACAGGTGGCCTGTGTTCCCCAAGAAAGCTCCAGGGGTGAAGGTGAAGGTAGAAGAGCCAAACAGAATGCGAAGGCAGTATAAATCGCTCTGCCTCAGGACACAGCACTCTCTTTGATGAAGTCGAAGTAGATAATATGCTAAATTTCTATAATGCTGATAGTGATGGCCTTGGAGAGTTTAGAAACTGAGAATTCATTTTATTCAGTGAAAATGAAATGTGTTTGTGTGTATACAGATTTATACACACACGTGTCTATAACATATATACACGTGATGTGTATGTATCTTTCTGTGATACCTACAGAGAGATACTTGTCTGTTGAGACAGGACACAAAGCAGGGCCCAGTAGGTATTTGTGAATGAGTGACTCAGCTGCGGGGGCCAGCGCTGGTGCACTGTGCGTGCGGCAAGCCCTTTCTTGGGGGGGAGGGCAGAGGAGCATCTGTTAGCATCCTCCTCGATTGATTTATTGACTTTCAAAAAAGAAATCAGCTTCTGAGTCTCCTGCCTTGTGTTCCACAGAGCTTCTGGAAGTCTGTGCCTTCTTGAGTGGGTAGCACCCAGAAGATGGCCCAGCCCCCGCGGGGGCGCCGCAGCCCTTACTCCAGCCCTTACTCCAGGCGCGGTGACCTCCTCCCTCCTGAGGGGGATTGGCCAGTTTCATCTGTTTTTGCATACCCTGCTGTACTCGTGACAAGAAATAAAATTAGAATTGCTGTTGGTTCCCATTCTTTATAAAACTTCATCTTTTGCAGAATTTTATACTGAAAGCATGTGTCTGGCCAAATCCTTCACAGGGAAACTTTCCGCCCGAGTTTCCTGGGCCCAGCTCCTTCTTTTCCCTGCAATTTTGGGGGTGATGTCCCGTGTTCTGGTGTCCAAGAACAGACCAAGCACACCTCAGGGGCATTGGTTGGTTGTCCTTGGTCGTCTCAGTGCACACTGAGTGTGTGAGAGTGCGTAGTGTGTGCTTGTGAGTACACGTGTGTGGACCTGTGGTGGTATCTGGGAATGTGTGTGTGTTGTACGTGTGTTTCTAGGGCAGGGGAGGAATAGAGTAAGAATCAAGGGAGCAGCGAAAGAAACTGTGTATTAAGAGGAATTGTATTTGGTATTTTGAGTAAATGACGTCTCATAGAGTAAATGCACACAGATGTCCCCTGTCGGAGGCCGGCTCCGACCGAGGTTGGGTTCCCGGGGGTGGTGGGGAAAGCGTCGGCGGCAGCAGGAGAGGGGGAAGGGGAATGAGAGACAGCCAGGGCGCATCAGTCCCCGGGTCCAAATAAATTAGACATGTTCCTGGAGCAGCCGCGGGAGGCCATGGGTGGGGGGACCTGTGAGAACTGGAATTCAAGCACCATTGGGTCAGGCTGACTCTGCGGAGGAGTGAGGAAAAGTACCGAGTGGCCAGCACCCCATGGGCCGGGCACCGAGCTCCTCACTCAGCCTCGGCAGGTTCAGCAGCCTGGTTCAGGAGGCGCCCAGTCGCAGCGGTCAGAGACAGCGGGGCCAGATGGCTTGCATTAGGTCCCACAGGAAGAGACGGACACCCTTTCCCACTGGCTCCAGAGCAGGCAGGGAGGGGCTTCCAAGGAAGTGACTCACCCCCTTTCCAGGCCACACAGAGGGAAAGATCAAGGGGTTTAGAATCTGAAATATGCATCAAAGCTTTTCTTCTCTTAGATGTGCCAGAAATGGTTCTTTGCAGAAGAATTTTGCTTTTCTCACTGCTATAAATAGTGGCCAAGGGGTGCCCTGAGCCTAGGGCCCATCTTCCCAACCCTTTGGGCTGCTGTGGACAGTCCAGTGCAGTAAGACAGGGGAACTCACTGTACAGATGATGGCCTTGCGACAGGCCAGGGCACAGGAGGGGCACACGTTCAGGATTTGATGACAGAAATGATAACACGAGAGCTGTGTGATTTAAGCCTCACACATAAAGTGAAGCTGGCAGTGCTCAATTTTCTTTGAAGGACTGTTGTGTAGTTCAGGTAAGACGTCTGTGAAAGCTCTTAATAAAGCTAAAGCCTTGGTGAAATCAGGGTTGGAGTGGGAGCCTCAGACCGGTAAAGGACCCGCCATTCTTCTGAAGGAGATAACACGGGCTAATGTGGCCACAGTACATTTGACCAGAGGAAAAGACAAGATCATTTGCTACTTAGCTGAAGTTCAAGTTCAACAGGGCAGCGTATATATTTTTTCAATTCCAGTTTTATTGCTTTTCCATTCACTGACTCAAACATTTCCAAATTCATTCCCCTTTGTACCCACAAATACGTAGAATTGAGAGCAACAGGAAATTGCACCTGAGATGTTACCCTTCCTCGCAAATGTTCCAAATCAGAATTACCTTGACCAGACAGGAAGTTTTTTTTTTTTTTTTTTTTTATTTTTTGCATTAGAAAATCAATTGTAGACAAAACAGAAACACTGTCAGTTTTGCTTGAATATACTTGCCACCTTCTCTTGGGCTTTTATTGTTAGTTTTCTAATGCAATAGTTTGTGGAAAAGTGGAGAAGCGTGTGTTCTTTTAACCTTTAGGGTAAGTATCTTTTGTTCTGCCAGGGGAGGGAGATCCAGTTCAACTATTATCTTTCCAAGTGTACCTCTGATATGTGAGGGCTGTTACAGTTGGATTGTCCGTCACAAACTTGATTTTCAATAACTGTTTCCTCCCAGTCACTGTAAGAGTGGTAGATTTTTATTCTCGACACACTTTATATTTTCACAGTGAAAATTCTGACAGTATTGGTCTTTGAGTTCTTCACTAAGACTGTAAACATCCCAAAATGTCATCTGGATTTCTCCCCCACATGTGGTAGGCAGCTCTACTTATATAATTCTGTGAAGAGACTTTACCCAGTGAGACCACGGAATAGCCAGTGCTTGCTATAGAGGGTGCTCCCTAGGGGGGTCTCCCTCAGGGCCTCTGCTTCCTCCTCCCTCTTCAGTGGTGCAGGTGAGAGGCATGGTCCAGGGACACTTTGCATTTTATCGCTTAACTTGGGATATGTAACAGAAACACCCTTATTGGATCTCCCCAGTGTATTTATTGTGTATTTCCAAGGCAAGTCATACTCATATAATTGAATCCTTGGAAGATCTTTAGAAGGTTCTTTTTCCTTCGGAGGCTTTTTGAGGCTTAGTGGATTTTTCAATAAACCACATATGAAGGCGTACAATTTGATAGGCTTGGATATACAGATATGCCAGTGAAACCATCACCACAGTCAACATATAAACATATCCATATCACCAAAAGTTTCCTTGTGCCTCTTTATAATCCATCCTTCTTCCTCCCACCCAGAACATCTTCAGCAAGCATTGATTTGCTTTCCTCAGAATATGGATTTGTTTTTCAGAATTTTCTAAAATTTTAAATAAGTGGAATTATAAACACCGTAAAAATCTGTCTTTTATCTCGGCCGTTTGAGATTCATGCGTGTTGTTGTGTTTGTCAATAGTTTGTTCCTTTTTATTGATAAGTATAAGTTCCTTATAAAAGTTCACTACTTTGTCTACCCCTATATCTACTGATGTACATTTGGGTTGTTTCCAGTGTGAGGTTATTATAACAAAGTTGCCAGAATGTCCCATGGAGAAGTCTTGGTACAGAGATACATTTTCATTTCTCTTGGGTAAATACGTAAGAAACTGCTGATAACTATATGCTTAATTTTATTTTTTATTATTTTAAAAAAAGATTTATTTATTTATGCATACAAGAGCTGGGGTGTAGGCCAGAGGTGTGTGTGTAGGGGGGGGGTGGTGGTGAAAGGATTCACTAGAGACAGAGTGGGGAGCAGATCAGGCAGATCGACTGAAGTACACCGCTGAGGGGAGCAGCAGGCGAGGCAGGAGAGGTCTGCTGCGCCATGTGGGAAGCTCCCTGGCTGGGGATTGAACTCGTGCTGCAGTAGCTGCGGATAGCTTAAGCTGAGACTTAAGCCGTTGTACCACCGAAGAGGCCCTATATGCTTAATTTTAAAGAAACTGCCAGATTTTTCTAATGTGGCTGTGTGTGATATTGTCATTTATAGAAAATACATATTTGGTCATTCAGGTCAACAAAATATATTTCTTACACATATTTGGTCTTCATCCCTAGTTTGTGGTTCATAGAACCCTTGGAATTTCTTGTGATGAGAGTTTTAAAGGTGTCTCTTATTAAGTTAATGAAGGTAACTTTTGGAAAACACCCAGGACTGGGTGTCAGAAAAACCAACTTGAGTAGCATTGAATAGTGATATTTTTAGTCCTACTGCCTGGGAGGGGAGAGAGGGGCTACAAGTGGAGTTCAGATGCCAATGGTCGGTAACTTAAGCACTCATGCCTATGTAAAGGAGCCTCCATAAAAGTCCATGAGAAAGGGACTTTAAAGAGCTTCTAGGCTGATGAACATGTGAAAATTTAAGGGAGAATGGCACACCTGGAGAAAGCGTGGAAGCTCTGTAACTTTTCCCCATACCTGGCTCTGTGCAGCTTTCCCATCTGCCTGTTGACTTGTATCTTCATCTGTCCTTCGTAAAAAATTGGGATCTGAGGTCTCCTTGGTGGTGCAACAGGTTAAGTCTCAGCACTATGAAGCTATCAGCAGCCACTGCAGCACGAATTTGATTCCCGGCCAGGGAGCTTCCCACATGGTGCAGCAGACCTCTCCTGCCTCGCCTGCTGCTCCCCGGAGTATTTCAGTCACTCTGCCTGTTCTGCTCCCCACTGTCTCTGGTGAATCCTCTCACCACCCCACACCTCTGGCCTACACCCCAGTTCTTGTCTGCATAAATAAATTAAAAAAAAATCTTAAAAATAATATTGGTGATCTACAACACGGGAGGGAAGAGCCCTAGAATCTACGGTGATGGTTCATGGGTATCTTGGTGGTGATAATTTTATGGGGACAATAACTGAGAGGAGAAATCAAACATTGTACAATGTACAAATATATAAACTATGTAAAAAATATAAATACAAATGGAAAACAATATAAAAATATCTACAGATATTAAAAATGTAACAAAATATATTAAAACATTGGCGATCTAGTGAATAAATGGGTTTGTGAATTCTGTGTGCCCTTCTAGCAAGTTAATTGAATCTGAGGTGGATGTTCTGGGATCCTCTGATTGATAGCAGGTGATCAGAAGCATAGATGATACCCTGGGGCTGTGGCCTCAGGCTTCAGCCTGAAGCCTGAAGAAGGTTTTGCGGAAACCTCTTGTCTGTAGCCAGTTGGTCAGAAGGGCAAGCCTGGGGCTTGTGACTGGCGTCTGAAGTGGAACATGGACTTGGGAGACTGAGCTTTCAGCCTGTGGACTCTGACATTATCTACCTGAGATAGTGTCAACTTGCATTAAACTCTCAGATACCCTGCTGAAGCCCAAGAAATGCTTGTTGGGGTGGGGAGGACTCAGCACCCACACACTCTTCGGAAATTGTGTCTCAGAATCCAACAACACAGTAAGTAATTTATATTTTCACCAGCAGTATCTGAGAGCTCCAGTCCTTCCTCATCTTGCTTCAGATAGAAAAGCTGCCATTTCAAATTTCCCCTTAGTTTCTTTTTTCCTTTATGGCGGTAACTAGCTGTAGGGTAAATGAATTAATCCGGCTTTTTACGCCATTAACCTCTGTGGCTATCACCTGTGACCTCGATGGTGTTGATGCAGAAAGCGTTTGGGAGCATGGGCGCGGGGCATGTGAGCCTGATTGTGGACACCGGGCGTGTGGGTGCGTGTGCGCATGTGCAAGTGTGTACACCTGCGCCTAGTGGTCAGGGCTATAAGGACCGGTATGAGAGGCGGAGCTGCGCAACTCCAGAAGAAGCGAGGTCACAGGAGGGTGCCAGGTAGCCCAGGGAAGGAAAGCGCAAAGATTCGCTGGGGGGGCTTGCCAGTCTCGGGCTCCCCTCTCTGCCCCCCCCCACGCCCCCCTTAAGCCTGGCTGCCCTTCTACACTAGCACTTGCCTTCGGAATAGCAGGAGCCTTTGTTTTAGAGAAAACCCTGAGTGACTTCTTTGGGGCTGCGCCCACCCCAGCTCACTTTGAGGTCGGCCGTTTCTGAGAGAGCAGTTTGGAAGGCGTCTGTGAGCGATGCAGAGTGTCAGAGAAAAGGTTTAAGTCATTAAAGCCGAGATCTTTGGCGTCAGTCTTCTTATTTCTCTCCTGGCAGCTGCCTGCTTTCTCACAGAGCCTCTCCCTGCCTCCACTGTATCCCTATCCCACCTCCCCAAGTCCCTCTGCTTTCCTGGATAATTCATCCTCGGTTCCAAATTTCACAACAATCATATTCAGCACAGAACGAAACTTCACAGTGAGATCCTGCTCCCTAGAACAGTGCTTCTCAGAAAGTGGCCCCAGCATCCCTAGGAATATGTTAGAAATGTAAATTCTGGGTCCCTACCCCAGACCTGTAGATCAGATACTCTGGGGTGCGACCAGGCAATCTGAGTTCCACACAGAGGGTGTGATGTGTGCTAAGGTTTGAAAGTCACTGCCCTTCCTGAGCAGTCACTGGAGGGGCACAGCTGCCACACACGGGTTTTTCGAATAATTCATCTAGGACAAGTGGAGATCTTCAGTGATGGGGTAGCGTATGGAGATTTCTAATGTTCAGAAAAGATTTTGCTCCCTCGTATTTCTTTAGTACAAAGCAATTTCCACCCACTGTTTTGAGAAAGAGAAAGTAACTTATTTGGTTTGCCAAAACTTGGCCTTTGGATGGTTCAGGTGTCCCTGTGAGTCTATTTGCATGCATCTATTTTGGATTGGAAGGTAGGAGCTTCCTGTGAAGAGAGGCCCACTGTTTTCGTCTTTTTTTAAAAAAAGATTTATTTATTTATAAATACAAGCTGGGGTACAGGCCAGAGACGTGGGGTGGCGAGAGGGCTCACCAGAGACAGAGTGGGGAGCAGAGCAGGCAGATCAGAAATGCACTGCTGAGGGCAGCAGCGGGTGAGGCAGGAGAGGTCTGCCCCACCATGTGGGACTCTCCCTGGCCGGCGGCGAACTCGCTGCCGACAGCTCCACAGCGCAGCGCTCAACCGCTGCGCCACCAGGGAGGCCCTCTTTTTTTTTTTTTAATTAATTTACTTTTGCATACAAGCTTGGGGTATAGGCCAGAGGAATGGGGTGGTGAGAGGGCTCACCAGAGACAGAATGGGGAGCAGAACAGGCAGATGGGCCGAAACACACCTCTGAGGGGAGCAGCGGGCGAGACAGGAGAGGTCTGCTGCGCCATGTGGGAATCTCCCCGGCCGGGCATCGAACCTGCGTCACCACTGCCGACAACTCCACAGCGCAGCGCCCAACCGCTGCGCCACCAGGGAGGCCCCACTGTTTTCCTCTTAAGGCTCAATGGCATGGCGTGTGTCTGCTGCTGGGAGGGGGGCAGTGTGGGCTGGCGCCCTTGGGTGCATTAGGAGTGGGTAACCTGGTTCAATTTTCAGGAAGAATCAATGCCTTGTTCCAGCTCTGTGCAAAGATGTTGGGCCAGCAGGAGGAGGCAGCCGGGGCAGGCCCGTATCTGCAGACTCGGCCACAAGCAGTGGCAGTGCCCCACGATGGCAATACAATGGTGGCTTCCAGGCCTTGGTGACCAGCAGGGAGGGCATCAAGAAATCAGTGAGTGTGGCATCCAGATCCATACACCAAAACCAGGATTGTATTAGGACCACGGATGAGCCATCCTTACAAAGCTAGGGTTACCGAGAGGTAACCCTAATTCAGAATGTGGTCCAATTGGTTTTTAAAGTTCATAGTTATTTTATGTGCTTTCTTGCCCAATTTTTGGAAGCTTTGTGTGCTGGATAAGCATAAGCTTTGGAGCAATGGCACCTGGCTTGTGCCCCAGCTCTGCACATTTTAGTTGTGTGGTCTTAGAAGAATTTAGCCTCAGTTTCCCCCTCAGAGAAAGGAGGCTAATTCCATGTATGCATGGGCAAGTAGTCAGGTGTGAAGGAGGAGCCTAGCACAGTGCCTGAGACATAGCTGATGCTCAGTAAGTGTTTCCTTCTCCTGCCCCTTTTTTTCCTGTATCCTACCTTATATGCAAGTGTGTAAAAATCAATTACATAAAGCAATTAAATGAGACAAAATCAATATTTATTTATCCCGCCTTTGAAGGAAGCTAGTTTAAACTTCAGTGGAACAGCTGTGTTCTCCCTGTGGTGACTCCTGCGCAGGTGCCTGAGGGCATTGGAGCAGAGTTCTGTCACATGGCGGGCAGAAGTGGCAGAGGCATTTCCTAAATGCTTGGTCGAGGAACAAGAAGAGGAGCGGGTTGACACAGCAGTGGGAGGCGGCGAGGATTTTCGTTACCTGAATACCTCTGTCCAGGTGGTAGGTGCTTTTGCAGTTGTGCAGGGAGACGTGTTCTTTGAAAGTAGCCAGGAAAAGTACAATATTGTAGGGTCCCCACATCAGAAGGAAAACAACCATTATGGCGAAAACAATCTTGAAAAGGTCATACCGCCTGTCCCGGAACCTTAGTGTTTTTCTCATTTGCAGGTAGCAAAATAGAGAAACAAAGAGTGGAAAAAGAAATCCCAAAATGTTCATTTTTAAGGTCAGAAAATGCTTCCAGAATGGCTCATCAGCTGGCAGGAACGAAGGCCTGTTAAAGGAGCACTGGGATTTCTGACCTTCCATCTGAGGTTTGTAAAACATGAATTCAGGCAGAGTGACCAGAACGACAATCCCCCAGGCCAGGACACTTGTGACAACGCTGCAGGGCACTGTCTTGGCGGCCGAGGAAAGCCTTCTCACGTTGAAAAACACCAGGTACCTCTGCACAGTCAGCAGGGCACTCCAGAGTGCCTCACCACAGAGGCCGACGGAGTAGAGCCCGATGAGGATCTTACATGTGGGGTCCCCCAGAATTCCCCCATGGGAGGCTGTGTGAGCCCAGAACGGTAGGGTGGACAAGAAACACAAATTAGAAATGGCCAAGTTTAAGAAATAGATGTTTTCCACGTGTCTGAGTCCTTTGTATTTTACCAGGGCGAACACCAGGCAGGCGTGACCTAGGAGCCCAGCCAGGAACAAGGCGGAGTAGAGCTGCGGCACCAGCTGGGCCGAGAGGGCCCTGGCGTCATATGGGACGCAGCGCGCGGCCCCAGGGCTCTCTTCATGCAGATCCCCCTCTATGAGCACGTCATAGTCCTCCTCTGGCGCCGATGTGTAGTTGGCCATCGTGGGGCCGCCCTGTGGAGAGAGGAAAGGTTATTTTCCCTTCATGCAGCTGAAGAGGAAGCAGCAGACTGCACTAGTGTCCTTGCAGTCACACCTCCCCTTGTCTGGTGCTTAATTTCAGCCAGAATAGGTCTCCACCTCCACCCGAGAAGCCCGAGCAGAAACGTTTCTCTCATGTGTCCCTACTTCCCGAGGGCAGTGGCCACAGTCCACACTAGAAGCACTTGGGTGCCTGGCAGGGTGCTGACCCACAGGGAAGCTAGAGCAAGTGCGACTTCTGACGGGCTCATTTCTCTGGTAGGAGTGAGGGTGCCCCCTCGAAGGCAGTGTGTGAGAAAACACACATCAGGAGAAACACCCGGGTTCATTTTGAGAAATAGCTGTGAGTCACAATTTTTACATGTTTAAAAATTTGCTACCCCCTGAAACGACTTCCTGTGACAGGCTGGTTCTGAGTTCTCGTGAAGGATATAAACAAATGTTTGCAAAAGTGAAACCATCCACAGCGTCAACGTGGACATAACTGATAAACCCCATAGGTGACTTACCACTCAGGACAAGTTCCCGGGGGGACGGGCACAGCCTCCTGACCTAGCATCCACGCTGCTGTGGGAACGGCCTGGGCAGCTGAAAGCCAGTTTCCTTCTGAACGGCAAGCCCTGACCTTGAGGGGCCAGAGAAACCACTGTTTATTCCCCTGGTGGGTCTACCCTCCAGTCACAGTCTCTGGGGACTAACCGAAATAAAGCAACTTGAAAGCTTCCCCAGACCCCCAGTGTTTCTTCAGCTCTGAGAGAAACCGAGAAGTTGTTTTCTCCTCCTGCTTCTTCCCTTGTACCCCGCCTTTGATTTCCCCATGGCCTTTAGACAGCCCTCCTCCTGGCTGCTCTAGATAAGGGAACTAACTGAGTTTCTGCTGTTCCGCGGTGATACGGAGGGAGTGATGGGGAGGCGCTCTGACAGGGGACACTCCGAGGAGGTGACAACTGGTCAAAATCCCACACAGTAACGGGTCCTGGGGGAGAGAAACCAGCGTTCAGCAGAAGCCTCCTCCCTGAATCAATACAGGCACCCAGAGCTCACAGGGAGAAACACGGTGAATGGTGTGTGTCTGGGTTTATTGCCACTGTGTGCTTGGACTGAGGGTTGGGGTCAAAGGGGAGAGGATTTAGGGACAATGGGGCTGCAGAGGGATGTCACTTGGGCAGGGGGCTTGAGAGATGGGGACTTCGTGCCAGTGAGGTTGAGGCTGCTGTGAAATATGAGGAGAATTGATAACGAGGAAAGTGAGGACTTAAGTAAACTGTTAGGGGCCGACCCAGCTCCGAGAAGGGGAACAGAAACAGGAAAATTCCAAGGTGAGGACATACAGGCGTCATCAAGTCAGGGTGCAGAGAATGTGAGGGGAACGAGTTCAGATCCATCCTGAGGCTGGGGGTGCAGAGCAAAAGAGACAGAAGAGCCTGGACTTTCGGTGAGGTAGTAGGGGGAGGAGGTTTTGGAAGAAGGATGAACTGAGAAGAAGAACTTGAAAAACTGAGAAATGTGTATGGATGTCTCCTGAATTTACTCTTTATCCTGTGACTGGCCTGTCTGTGGCCCAGCCTCAGACAGTTGGTCTGGCATCCATCTGGCTGCCTAAATGACGTCCTTTAGAGGCAAAGATGTGTTTGAGGTAGCATTCAGTACAGAATGTGGACCTGCTAATATAGATATAGAAATGAGGGAACTATTAAGAGAAAGGAAAAATAAACATTAAAAAGGGCCCAGACAAGTATGTGACTGAGCATTAAATTTGACTCACAGGGAAAAGGAGCGACAGGCCTCCGTGTGGAGGGTTGGTGCTGGTGGGAATCAGGCTTGTGAATGTTTCCCAGTCAGCCCCCCACCCCCTCCGGGTATGGGTTTCTGTGAGTGTGTGAGGATCCGCAGAGCCCCCCCGCCCCCCCCGCCCCCCCACCTCCTGAGGTTGGGCTCTTTGGAGCCACGACCCTCTCCCCCACCCCAGCCTCCAGAGAGGAGGTGATAGCAGCTTACGATGTTTTGTGAGCTGATGCCCTCTGGTGAGTCCCAGGCCAGGGAAAGAGTCAAGTTGAAGCCTGAAACCTGAAAATCTCCCTGAACACACACACTCTGCACAGCCTACGGGTAAATGGAGGAAGACACAGCAGGCCGCCTGCACACGCGTCACGGGATCATGTGAAATGAGGAGTTTTCCAAAGAAAAACACTAACTTCCGATACCAGTATGGCCTTCACTTTCAGTATTATTTTATTTTGGCTCGACTCCCAGTATTCTGCTGACCCACACCCAGGCCATGGGATTCTTGAGCTTTCTAAATCGGTAGGAAGGAGTGGTTGAGAGATCTGCAGTTGAGGCAAGGGAAAGTTTTTACATACCTTTCCAATGTCTGGAATCTAACAGAACCAGGAACCTGCACCACTTTGTGAATCATCGCCAGAGTCTGTGGCTTTGGCGAGTGGCTCACAGACCTTTTCTCTGACACCCTGAGTTCTTCTTCTTTACTCTAATTCGACTCCAATTTCAGCCCAAGAAAGGTTTGTGTTATCTCTTCCCCCTGTATACATAGATTATTTATTTATTAATATTTATTAATAAATATATATTAATATTTATTCAACAAATATTTACAAGGTGCCTAGCATGCGCCCAGCACTGCCCTAGGTCCTGGGGGTTCTATCAATGAGCAAAAAGGGTAAATATCCTCCCCAGCATGGAGATTACAATTTTTAGAAAAAACAAAAGAACCCAGTCCATTGTAAAGCAGTGGGAGAGCTCTACGGAGAATGACAAAACAGGAAAAATAGAAGGGTGTAAAGGAGAAAGATTTGCAGAGGGAGGAACATGGAGGAACAAAGGACCAGGTTCAACAACTAATGCCCGTTAGCTCACCCTTCTTGTCGCCACGTTCTCATGGCAGGGAGGCTGGAAAATAGACTGGTGATGAGTTTAGAAATAATTTTACAGCAGATGCAGAAATACTCTTCATATTAAATTGGCCCTCAATAAAAAGACATAGGATAAGAGGTGCCCGTTCTCAGTTTGCTGCTCTCAGGCCCTAATCCACCCTTCTTTGCCCTGTTTTGTGATCCTGGAGTTGAACCCTGTACACATTTCACCTTTGCTAGAAGACCCCGGAGTGTTACCGAGAGAGGCAGGGCTGCTGGCTCTGGTTCCAGGATTTTGTTGCCCCTTGCTTGGCTTTTCTTCTTGGCAAAACCAGCCAGTGCCATGTGGAGGGGCTCACCTCCAGTGAGTTTTGCCGACACCGCAATAGGTGGCTTCTTATTGAGATTTGCTGGCACCCCAGAGGGTGTGCTAGAGACCCAGGGGTGCCTGCCCTCCTGTGAATTTCCCCTGGATCCCTGTGGGCAGCCTCCTGTTCTACAGCCACCAGCTGAAGAGCCTCGACAACTCCCCCAACATCCGGTGGGTTGAAGTCATACCCCACCTAACAAGGCCTGACTCGCACCTTGGGAGGGAAGGCACCTTCTTGGGTGTTCAACCTCAGCCTAGAGTAGAGGCTACTCCCTACACCTGCTATCCCTCTGTTCTTTGGGCTTCTCCCCACTCCCTTGGGTTGGCACTCCCCTGTTAGCAGTAAACAGTTCTTTCTAGCAGAAGTTCTCTGTTGATATTACTGGTGCAACTTCTGTTTCTTGGCTGGCTGCTGATTGATAGATACAACATTAAATTTAGTTCAGTCAAGGGATGGCAGATGCAAGGATGTTGAATGCTGACCTGATGTTTTCCAGAGGTCCAACTTAGTATTGAGAAATGGATACTTGAAAATTTACCATGATGATAATTAATTCTATCTTTTAAGATGACTTTTGCAATACCAATGTGCTCAGATTATCTGTAATTTTTATTAGCAAATGTTATAGAAAATTTGGGAAGAACAGAAAAATATTCTATAATAATATTCCTAAATAAAAGCTATTATAAACAAAACCCCTAAAGTCCACAGCAGTAAACACCACTTCCTCTAGGGTTGCTCAAGCTGAAATAGTCAGTGCAAAGTTTTGAAACCCTCATGAAATCTAAGAAAACACCACCATGTACATTAGAAAACACGGCTGAATAAAGCAGGGTCATGGACTCTCCCTCTTCAATATCTTACAAAATGACCCCAAAATAGTTTCAGCAAAAATTCTAAAAATCTGCAAGTAGCAAATGAACAAGAAGTGGGGTACAATCCTTACTAAAACTTTGAAATGCGGTTCATTAGAGTTGTCTAAACCTAACCCTACTACACATAAAGTGCTGAAAAAAGAAGGGAAATCAGTAAATCCTGAGAGCTATCCTAATAGCGTCCAGGTGGGAGGCAAGGGGACGCTGAAGACAGGGAAACACCCACTGAGTAAAAGCCCTTCTATCCCAGAAGGGTTTCTAGGACTTTCCACGTTCTGGGAGAAGATGCTATATTAGGGCAATGAGACAAATTCTGCAAGAGTGGAGCCTACCCCTGTGGTCATGAGTTCTGGTAATATATTTTGGTCTTACGAGGACCTTAGTTCTTTTTTTTTTTAAATATTTATTTTTACATACAAGCTGGGTGCAGGCCAGAGGTGTGGTTCAGTGAGAGGGTTCACCAGAGACAGAGTGGGGAGCAGAACAGGCAGATGAACGGAAATACACTGCTGAGGGGAGCAGCGGGCGAGACAGGTCTGCTGTACCATGTGGGAATCTCCCAGCCTGGGCATCGAACTCACGTCGCAGCCATTGACAGCTCCACAGTGCTGCACTTAACCCGTTGCACCACCAGGGAGGCCTGGACCTTAGTTCTTTATAGAAATAACTTAAACTATATTTAATCAAATCTTTCAGGGCCCTAATCCTTGGCTGTCGGTCTGCTGGCTTGGCTCTCACAGCAGCCCATCCTGTGTGTGTTTTGTGGTCTCCGTGTGAGCTCACATTTATTGGGGATTATTTTCTCTGTGGTAATTTTTCATGGTTTCTGTGGTCTAGAGGAGTTTTGCACTTTTTCAGCCAGTAGCACTAAGAATGTCAATGGTCTGAGATGATTTTTCCTGGCTTGGTTTTGGGGTCTCCTGTTTTGAAGGTATTATAAAATTGAACTTCAGGTTTGCATGAAGTGCAGGTTTGGGGGTTTCAGAGATTGTCCTTTACCACTTAGATCTTAGTCAAAACCAGAGAAGCTTCCTGAACCTTTGCTCACAGCAGCAGGAATGGTGGCCCGTCCTCACCAGCACCTCGCACCTGTGATTTCTCTACACCCGTCTGAATCTTTGAAAAGAACCCCCTTATCTAACTTTCCTTCATTGCCCAACTTGAGGGCGCCAGCTGTCTCCTGCCAAGGACACATGTCCCCAGTGAAGGAACTTTGCCAAGCTGGGGAGGAAATGGAGAGCATTGTTCTCTGCCCTCAGGCATTGCCTTCCAAGGGAGGGTCAGGGCCACACAGACTATCCAGGGCGGCGCATGCTGCTGGGGGCGCCCACAGAGCTGTGGGCGCTCAGAGGGACCAGGGAAAGTCTCCGAGGGTGCATGTCCTCCAACTGAAAGCTGCGTGCAGTTAGCCAGAGAGGAGTGGGACGGGCTCTTCTCTCCTCCCTTTCCCTCCTAATGTCTTTTTTTTCAGGTTCTTGGGAGACCGTTTACCTGTGTCTCAAAGAGGGGACAACAGAAGGGGAAATAATAGAACTCAAGGCAGAGACATGTTATTTTTCTTGGCATCTGTGACTGTGTTGAAGTAGAAGAGAATGTCGGAAGCCAAGAGCCAGACTATTTTAGATGGCATTCTGGGAATCCAGAGCTCTGGTTGCGCCCAGGAGGCTTGTGGGGAGGGGGTCGGGCTTTCAGGAGCAAGTGAGAGGTGGGACTGGCAGAGGGAGAAGCCCACCACAGTGGTTCCAGCCGGGCCTCGGCTGCTCCTGTGGGGCGCTCTCAGCTGGAGCTGCGTGTCCTAGGGCGGGAGAGGCCAGGACCCTGCCCCCCCTCACTGGCTTCAGCGTGGTCTGGGAGGGAACATCGCTGGCAGGCGGTGCTAGTGCCCGAGGGTGGTTCCACCGAGGGACCCGTAGACCCATTGCCAGTAGCTGGTAGGGGGAGTCCATGGGCCCTGAGCAGGGCATCAGGGCAGAGCCCCTGAGCAGCCACTGACCAGACCGAAGGTTCTGGGTTTCCTGCAAGAAACAGAATGTCAAGAAACTGACATTCCCCAAACCAACCCTGCTGTACGCCTGTGAAACCCATGCGCACCCTGTGCACTCTGGCCACGGCATCACATGCGAGGGGAAGCTGCTGCCCACGTCTCCCCTAGGCGTCCCCTTGGCTGCTCACGTGTTGTCAGCGGGTGTGGAGAGGAGAGATGAAGAGGAAGAGGAAGGGCCCGCGTCCCTCCTCGCGGTTTCCCTCTCCCCCCTCCTCCATCCCTGCCCCTCAGGCCATGCTGCAGCTTTTGCGGAGTCAGGCAGGTTGGGAAGTCACTGGTCTGATGTTAACCATGTCTTAAATAGATAGGAAATCTTTTCTTAGCAACAAAGGCAAAACAAACTCATCAGCATTCTCAATTTTAAAAATCCCTTTTAACAAAACCAAATTATGGCAGATTTAAATCTCCAGAACCGGCTTGGTCCCGGTTCCAGCCTGGGTGGTGGCTCTGGCCCACCTAGGCCCATGCTAGCATCGGAGGCTGGATGAAGGCTGTGCTCAGGCCCAGCCGCACTCCCCAGGGACGGGTCCTGACCCGCAGCCTTCCCTGCCAGGCCCTGGGCCTCTGAGGGCTTGACTCAAACCAGCTCCCGTCCCTGCACAGAGTCGAAGGCCCTGGGCCCCCTCCTGTCCCAAGGGTCCCACCCTCTGCGAGGGCCCTTCTCTGGCCTAGTAAACCAGTACCTTCAAACCATAAAGGCTGGTTCTGTCTCTTCCAGGGAGCCCGGAACCAGGGGACAAAGGTACTTTTCTAGGGGGAATAAGAAAATGTGATTCTGTGCTCCTTTGCAACGAGGTGGCCCACAACAGACAAGGCAGGCGCTCTTAAGCCATCCCGCCTTTCTGATTGCATCAGAGTCTGTGGGCATTTTTTTTCTGTGCTTGTCTTGCTTGGTGTCCTTCTGGCATCTGACATCACTGGCTCTTCCTCTTTCTCCCCCACGCTCTTCTCTGCAGTTGGCACTGTCCTCTGTCTGGTGAGGGCCTGATTCCTGTTTTGTAGACAGACATCTCCTCATTGTGTCTTAGGAAGGGAAGTGAGAGGAAGGGAGGGGAGAGAAGGGAAGAGCGAATGAACGTACTTGTGTGTGTCTCTTCGAATGAAGGCACTAATTGCATTTATGAGGGCTCCCCCCTCATGACCTAATCACCTCCCAAAGGCCGCACCTCCTAATACCATCATCTTGGGGTAAAGGATTTCAACCTATGATGTGGGGGAGGGTGTCACAATCATTCCACAACAGCTGGTACACACATATCTGTGCATCTGTGTGTGAAAACCTATCCACTCAATTGGAAAAAGAAAGCATGGGGTGGAAAAAAATACTTCTTTTGGAGTGATGAGAGAAGAAGGGATTTATTTTTATTTTTATTTTTTTATTTATACATACAAGCTGGGGGCACAGGCCAGAGGCATGGGGCGGCGAGAGGGTCCACCAGAGCCAGAGCGGGGAGCAGAACAGGCAGATCAGAAATACACTGCCGAGGGGAGCAGCGGGCGAGGCAAGAGAGGTCTGCTGCACAATGTGGGACTCTCCCCGGCTGGGCGTCGAACTCGCGTCGCCGCTGCCAACAGGTCCACAGCGCAGCGCCCAACCGCTGCGCCACCAGGGAGGCCCAGAAGATGGGATTTTATGTCCCTGTTAATGAAGGTCTCTAGGCACGGGTGCCCGGCTGCCCGGCTGGCCAGGATGGGAGCCCTGGAAGATCCTTGGGGTTGATCAAGGCATCGCTGAGCATCTGCCCTTGGGAAAGACCCAGGGCAGTTCTGAGTTGGGATATCGATCCCAGGCTGTCTCAGGTCCTCTCTCCAGGACACTGCTGGACACTGTGGGGGTCCAATTATAGTCATCATTTCTGGGAGCAAGAATTGGACTGATTTGGGGAGCACATACCCAGGCTTCCTGGTAGGCAACAGCCTCTCTAATGTGTCCACTGTGAGGGCCCTTGACGGATCATCAAAGGCTGACAGGGGCTCTAACTGCTCTCCCCACAGCCCCTGAAGCTGCTCACAGCATGGGAAATGCCGATAGTGCACCCCCGTGTGGAGCAATGAAAGTACCCCCTCCCAGGAAGACTCCCCTGGAATCACACCTGCCTGAGCAGCTTCCATAACTGACAACCAGCTCAAAGAAAGTCCAGAGCCAGAGACAGGCGTTCAGTGACCCGGGGGTGTGGCCTGCAACTGGAAGGGCAGAAATAGCGCAGAACTTGTGGGGCGCCTGAAATATCGTACAGACAGCACTGTGAGTAGGAGAACGATTTCATACATGGTCTTGGGATGACTCATGCACCACCTGGGGAAAGTAACTTGGATTCCCATTTTATTCCATATTCCAAGATAAAGTCCAGAGAGCCATACAGATAGAACAAATGAAACCGCAAACGCTTTAGAAGAAAAACATGGGAGATTTTTGCCATCTAAGAGCGGGGAAGCTTTTCTAGAATGCCACAAGACCCTCAAACCAAAGGAAAGTTCAACTGAGTACAAATTAAAACTTTGCCTAGCAAACAACAACAAAAGTAATAGCTAACGCCGTATGGATTAATCCAGAACTCCTCTGAACAGTCTATGAGGCTGGTTTTAGCTCCATTTTCAGACAGGGAAAGTGAGGCTCGGGGCCTTAAGGAACTTGCTCATGGTCGTAAAGTGACTGAAGTAAGGTGTGATGCATAATGCTAGCACTGGTGTAAAAATGGGAAGTGGGGATATAGATGTGAATTAGCTAACATGTGCGGGAAATGTCTCCCATCTGGTAAGAAAATTCATGGTCAGAAACTGAAGCAAGAGGGGAGACAGGGAGATTCTATAGCTAGTCTGAAGAATTCAGAGAGCCCGAGGCTAGTCGGGCAGGACCCTTACACGCCCCTTCCTCAGTCGGTGGCCCCAGACCCTAGAAACACCACACTCTGTTCAGTGTGATCCATTTAAGGAGGCATAGGATGAAGCGGTGGGCTTTCTTTACAAAATAGTCACAATAAAACATGGGCACTAAGGCCCTACTCTGCCCCCCAGCCTGCTGCTCCTTCTCTGAGTCTCTCCTCACACTGTCAGAGGGTTCCTGGAGCTGCAGCACTGAATCCACACTGGACGGGACACAGGCACTGCCCACAGCGTGGAGGGTGAGTGACTAAATCGGGCTTTGTGCGCCACTGGCCTCGGGCTATCACCAGCGGCCTTGATGGTGCTAAGGCAGGAGGCGCCTGGGAGCCGGTGCGGGCAGGCGTGCCTGATTGCGGACACCTGGAGCAGGGGTGCGCACGCATGCGCCATTGGATTCCCATTTTATTCCATATTCCAAGATATGGAATGCAGGCCAGGCCTCTAAGGCCAGCGTCACTCAGACAAGAGGCTCTGGGGGAGACGAGCGTTGTAACTACAGAGGAGGTGAGACCACAAGAGAGGGCCAGAGAGCCCAGAGAAAGAGTAAAAAGATTCGTGGGGGGTTGGGAGGCTTGGTAGCCTGCCTCCCAGCCCGCCTGTCCGCCCATGCCTTCCTCCTTGCATGCCAGCCTCCCTGCCTGTGTATGCCTGTGTGCCTGTGTGCCTGAGAGAGCACTAAAGCCTGAAAAATCTACCGAGGGCTCCTGGACTCTCCTTTATCTGTCTGCCAGAATCGATAGTGAACCTGCCCTGTGCGTGCTTGTTGTGGAAGCAAAGTAAAAAATTGCTGAATGGGTGGATAAACGGGGCACGTGAAATCATATATCACTTGGGCACGTGGGTACTGAGTTAGGGAGATGCCGCTGTGCAGACACTTCCTGTCCACAACGGGACCGTGCAGCAGACACAAGCATTGAACAGCTGAACGCGACAATGCGCTCTCCCGCCCTTGGTTCGCCTGGTCAAGACTGGCTGAGAGACACCATTGCTGGTTGCTAATATGGTCACAGGGGGGCAGGAGAGCTCAAGATTGTTCATGGCCTCAAAGACTACCCAACGCCTAGGTGAAGTGTGTGCTTTCAAAAAAAAAACTAGCTACACCTTAAACAGAAATAAAAATAAGCTCTTGAAATATGACAGAATCACAATAATGTAGAATTGATAAAGTAGTAATGATATGGAGCCAAATGTAAGTAGGACTTGTAAAAATATAGAAAATTATGAAGGAAAATGGGAAACAGCGCAATTGTGACATATAAATGTCTTGGGAAAATACAAGCCATACTTTATCATGAATTTTATTTAAAAACAAAGATGCTATGGAAATGCTTTCCTGTTTTTACCTCAGGACCACCGCAAACATTCCTGAGCATGTTGGACTCTCTCCGCATCCTCCGGGTAAGAGGGTGCCGACAAACTGAGAGGGAGAGAGAGGTCTGCCACTTCTTCTGCACTTCTTCTAGGCCCCCCCTCCTGCTTCAGGCTGGCGGTAAGTCTTGTGCCTTCCTTGAAAAAGTTAACACTGGAAAGCCGATGTTCACATTTGGAAATCTGTCCTTCCCACACACAGAAAAGAAATGACTTGTGAATTTTATCATGACAGTAGAAATTCCAATATGTTTAAATCTAGTCAGAGGTGTTTAAACTACCCTTGTTTAAAGAACCCTTGGATTGCCGCTGTTAACAGAATCCTAATTTTATGAATTTGCACAGTATTCCTCCTCGTTGAGGACATTTTCCTTCGCTTTGACGCTGTCCTGGGCAGGGATCTGGGTTGAGGCAGCGGGTCACCTGCCTTCACCAGGGCATGAGGAAGGGAGCCGGGACCTGCAGGCTGTGGGGCAGAGTGGAGGGGCTGGCGAAGTGCAGACAGGGCGGCTCAGGCAAAGGAGGGATGAAGGACTGAACCTTTTCTCCGTGTTGTCATTGGCTGTACTTACTAAGCTGGAAAGAGGACAGGAAGTGCTTAAAGATGGGCATGGAGCTGTGTCACCTCATGGGACAACTCTCCCCTTTCCCTGACTCTTCCCTCTACTCTAACCCCGGCCCCCACCTGCACCCCTTCCTTGGTTCAAGCCTCCGTTGGCCTCAGAGCTGGAAGGCAGGCCTGAAGTACTGCCCTGGAGACGCTGTGTTTGTTAAGAGCCAGCTCCTGCGCCCTGGCCCTCTCATTACCAAGGGAACCACAGTGGGCTGGGCTGCCTGTGCTCAGCGGGGAAGTAAGATCCCAGCTGGAGGAGTGGGCCTGGATGGCTGCCTGGGGCAGGGCACCGCTCCTTCCCGGGAGGAGACAGGAGTACAGACATCAAATGAACTCTGTTGTCAGCCCTGCGATTACAGTAAAGTTTGGGGAGGGGTTTTACCTGAAAGAAAAGCTCCAGCGCCACAAACCTCATCCTCACGTCTTGCGTGTCTGCAACTGAGGATGCAAAAGGCCAGGTGGGCCAGGTGTTGGTCTGTGTTTTCTTCAAACATATCCCCTGACCTATGCTTAAACACACATCGATTTTCTTTTTAGGAAAGTCAGTTCTTTTGTTTGAGTAGTAGAATTAAATTTGAAATTTAACACATTGTTTACGGGTAGTTTGCTACTACCAGTCAACGTAAAACGTATAAATACGTTTCCCACGTACAATTTCCACATGCATTTACAATTTCCACATACAATTTAAAATATTTTTGTAAGCAAAACATTATTCCCATATTACTATTCCTATAAGAAAGGATCACCACTTTCTTTAAGCCACATAGCTGGTGAGTAATAACACATTGTTTGAGGGTAGTTTGCTACTACTAGTCAATGTAAAGCGTATAAATACGTCTCCCGCATATAATGTGTTAAAACTTCAGGGCCAATGATTCAAAAATTCCACCTTTGTAGGCAGCATCTTTAAATGCAAATTCTTCTGGCCATCTGAACTTGGGAGAGGCTCCACTTTGAAAATTGCAACATCATAACTTCAAATGCTCATCATCAAAAAAGAAATATAATTCCCAGTATGTGTATGCATGCAAATCTCCCCAGAAGCTACTTTCAAAATGCTCTCACAGTTTTATATGCTCTTTTCTAAATGTACACTTGAGTGAAAGAACAAGAATACAGTCAATTACTTTAGAGGGTGGGTTTTATTAGAGACATATTTTCTTCCAAGCATTTTGTAAATTCATATATACAGAAGACCCTTCTATATGTATACACATTATGTGTGTGTGTATGTACATGCATATATACAATGTATATACCGTCTTTGAATTGAGCCAGGGGCTAAAGTCACATGCTACTTAAACACTCAACAACCTTCAGAGCAAAAGAAAAGGCGCTGACACCCGCTTCCCACTGACACCACAACCTTCAAGTTTCATATTTCAGAGCTTGAGAGAAATGTTATTATTCTGACACCTTAGTTTTCTGAGTGATTCTCACTCCTTTGTGTTCCCCACCTAATCTTTACCTCAATGGTCTTCTCTACCTCCAAATTCAAAACAATCTCAGCTACTGCAAAATAAAAGTCACAACTGCGCACACACACAAAATCATAAACTCTTTAGTGTTTGGGTTTGATTTGTCTGGAGAACACATCTAGAAGGAGTCTCTAAAGCTCCCACACTCAGCCTGAAACATGAGGATGGGAAACTGGACTTTTGGTGGCTTATAAATCTCCAGGTGGCCTTTTTCTAAATGAATATGAACCTTCTCACCTTTGCCTGCTGTTACTTAAGTCCAGAAGGAGATCAGTCAACTGCAGTGTGCCCAGGGCAGGCACTGGGGCTTCACTGCCTCTTTGCTCAGTGCTTGAAAAAGCTCTGGATTTTCAGTGATTTTGTAACCCTCACCCAGTTCTCAGCTCTGACCTCTCGGTGCTCCCAGACCTCAAGCTCTGCATCTTGTGTTTCAGCCCCCGAGGCCCCTGGAGACACTTGTCACTTGAGGGGACAGGAAGCAGGGCTCTGCGGCAGGGGGAGACAGCCCAGGGCCTGTCTGTGCCTGCCTGTGCCAAGCTTACACAACGGCCTTGCTCTGCCACCAGCCCCTCCTGTCCTGGATCTAACCCTCCTCCTCCTTCCAAGTTCTAAGTCTCTTTAGAGCATCCCCAGTCTGCACGCTTGAAGCCTGGGGGTGCTCTCTGACTGCCCTCTGCCCCAATCTGCCCCAAGTCCTGCTGCCGCTCACCCCAAATGTGAGAAGGTAACCCTCTTTCCCATCCCAGCGCCTCCAGTCTAGCGGAGGCCCTGCACCCTGACTGCTCGTTGCTGCTCTCCTTGCCCTAAACACTCACCTTCCCTGGTCATCCTCTGGAATGCACGGTCTGCAGCCTGGCCGGGCCTCCTGCTCTGCTGGCAGACTTTGACCCGCGACACTGCCACGTTCCTCACCACCCAGCCTGGTCCTGTCTCCCGAGGCCCCAGCCCCCACCACTTGCGTGTCTTCCTGGCCCAGCACCTGCAGCCTGAGCTCAGCTTCTCTCTCCTCCACCGCCAACAGGCCACCTCAAACAGCCCGATGAAGATGCTTGCCAGTGCTGGCCAGCCCGCAAGGCTCTCACTGGGTCCCGAGCACCCAAGCTTGGAGGGGAGATCACGTGTCATTGCGTAACTGATCACATTCCTCTCTTTTCTCTCCACAGCAAGACAAGCACATTTGAAGCACATTTGCAACCCGTCGTTACTTTCACAGGTAGGCAACCACCAACATGCTTCTTGACTAATTTTGATCATCTTGTTCAGGTAAGCCAACTCGTGAATCAGCAAGTCTCTGAGGACTTTTAAAAAAATAATGAACTTTGGTAGTGGAGGGAGACTTTGCCAATAAATGAAGGTACATGGAGGAGAGAAATGCTATCCATGAACATACAGTGATCAGGTTTTCCAGAACTGATGTCTAATTAAAACATCTGATAAACTTAAAACAGGCCAAAGAGCTGGATGAATCTCAGAGCTTCTATGACAGTAAGTTCCTTTTGCAAAAAGGATGCTCCCACTCTAGGCTGTGTCTAAGAACCGAGGCCAGGTCACAAGCCCACGGAGATTTCCTGCTTCCCAGTGGTTTGGGTGTAAACTGAGCTCGATCGCTCCAGAGCCTCTTGCTGGAAGACTGGACAGTGTTTGCAGAATCTCCTGGCGATGTGCTTTTGGAAGAAGCTCGTGACGTAGCTTCGGAACTTCTCCCCGACGAAGGCGTAGATGATGGGGTTGATGCAGCAGTGCGTCATCCCGAGGGTCTCTGTCACCTGCATGGCCTGGTCCAGCCTGTTAGAGCTACTGCAGTTATTCAGGCCAGAGGGCTCCTGGAAGGTGGTCAGGAGAAGGACGATGTTGTAGGGAGCCCAGAAAAGAAAGTACATTATCATGATGGCAAAGATGAGCCTCACGGCCTTGTGCTTCTTCTTCTCGTTCCGACACTGCAGCAGCGTTTTCAGGATCGCCGAGTAGCAGATGATCATGACGAACAGCGGCAGGACCAGGCCCAAGAAGAATATGCTTGATGTGACGAACTTCTTCCAGAAATGAAACTTATCGAATGGGTAGTGAAGGCTGCATGTATAATGAAAAATCTCTTTTTGGGACCTCGTGAAGAGGATTCTCGGCAAAGAGACGAGCACAGCCAGCGCCCAGGTGAGCATACTTGTCCCCACCCCAAAGCGCACTGTCCTGGCCTTTAACGCAAACACAACATGGACGACAGCCAGGTACCGATCGATTGTCAGGAGGATGATGAAGAAGATGCCACCAAAATAACCGATGTGGTACAGGCCTGTGAATAGTTTGCACATCACGTTCCCAAAGACCCACTCATTTGCAGCGTAGTGGGCCCAGATCGGGATGGTGAGGAGAAACAGCAGGTCAGAGATGGCCAGGTTGAGCAGGTAGATGTCAGTCATGCTCTTCAGCTTTTTGCAGTTGATGAGGGTGAGGACGACCAGCATGTTACCTACAAAACCAAAGATGAACACCAGCGAGTAGAGTGGAGGCAGCAGCGCGGCCGCCATCTGTTTCACGCCAGTTTTGTGGCAGAGTTCTGGCGGGGTGTAATCAGAGTAATCGGTTGTATTCGACAGTTCATTATCCATCTTGTTTCACCCTGTGAAGAAAGGAAAAGTGATCTTTTATAAAGAATTCCTTTTTTAAAGGAATGTATTTGGCCACTACCATGAATGCAAGCCGTCTTTTGATGAACAGGTCTTAGAATGGAAACACAGATTTCCACATTTAAGTGAGCTCCAATTTTTTTTTCTTTTGCTAAATGATGAAACTTTGGAATGCAGCGTGGGCTTGCTGCTATCTTCTCTGCTCACTAGGTGGAGAGTCTGACTCTGCCGGGGAAATTCACGAGCGCATCTTCACACCAAATACAAATTTCAAGCGCTGTCCGACACTGTCTTACAATTGCTGCGGAAACTACCACCCCTTTCTCCACGCGCCTGAGACAGCAAAAGCATCCTCACTCGTGCCCCAGCAACCAACAAGTTCCCAAGGGCCCTTGGCTTGCCAACCATGGGTCTAAGCTTCATACCCATTCAACCAATTAATCCTTAAGGTGATCCTACAAGGCAAATCATGTTATTCTCCTCATTTTACAGATAAGGACCGCAAGGCACAGAGAGGATGAGGAACTTGCCCAGTGACACACAGTTAGGAAGCAACTGATTGTGAATGAGGCAGTCTGCCCTCCTCTCCACCACCTACCCTATCTCACTAAGAACTAGATAGCAGAGCCAGCAGCCTGGCACCTCCAGGTGGTCAGAATGAAGTGGGCCGGTGCCCAGCTCCCCAGGCGGTCGGGGGGCTTGCGGCCAGTGGTCACCTCCAACTGCAACCCTCACTTTTCTCTGCAGTTGTTTATAGTTCCTGAGTTGCTTTGAATAAGAGCCCCCTTGCCCTGCCCCCAGAAGTGGCCAAATGGAAAATGTCTCATCAGGGCTAGCTTATAAAGGGAAACTTTATTTGATACTTGTATTCTCATATTAATCGATATTCATCAGACACTTTTTAGGCTTCCCTTTATTTTTTCGAATAACCAACCATTAACCAGTCAGCCTTTGAGACAATTTCAGAGGACATCAATTTTTGCCAAGGTTTCATCAAAAATCATCTCTCTGAAAATCTTTCTTTTGAAAGGTGGAGGCTTCCCAAATGATAATATTGCTCCCTTGAACATCTTGCATTCACAATCACATTCTGTATCTTTGATCTTATCACACTCTGATGCTCATTCAAAATTCTGTTTCCTTATCTCAAAGATTGTATATTTTTTTTAAAAAAAAGATGAGATTTTAAGTTCTTTGAGCACCTCGTATTTGCCAAGTGTCTTCTATGGGTTTCCTGGCAAGGCTTTTATTCATCACAGAAGAGGAGTTAATAGGCAGAGGGGCTGAAAGGAGACTTACCAGAAGAGTTTCTTGTCGGGGGAACGGATGTCTCAGCTTCTCTGGCGGACTCAGCTGTGCAAATCAACATATAGACAGCATAGAAATAGGAAATACACAGTTTCTATTGAAGGGGGAGGTGGAGACTTCATGAATAAGTTAGTGGTGGGGAAAAGTAAACCAGAGACCTTTCTTCTTCTTTTATTTTTTAAAATTGAACTTAAAATAGCCTAGAGAATTGCTCTCTGGTCTGAAGTTTTATTCATAAACTTCCTTGGTTACATTATTTTGTTTCTTTGTTTATCTGCTTACCTAGAGCCTAGAAGTTAGAAAGCCTAGAGTTAGAAAGTAGAAAGAATTGAAGGAGAGTAGAGCTGAAAGACATTCATATCCATCTTATCCAAATCCTCATTTTACTGTAAGACCTTGCTATCCACGAGGCTTATAATGATCCAAGAGGCTAATCATTTGTGCCAGACCACAGGCTTATCAGATGGTAATGGAATTGAGAATTCTGTGACAGGAGTATTCCGAATGAGAAGTTCTGATTCTCTTACTAATCCTCAATAAAAGTCAACTCAAACCCACTTTAAATTGAGAGGGAAACACTGGGTTCACTCTTTGCTCCTCTTCACCCCTCCTCCCAGCCCTCCCCGCAGCTCACACACATATAACCTACTCCCACTGCAGCTTCTCCTGGTACACTGCATCAGGGGTTGTCCAGAGGGCTTTAACCACAGGCTGACCTGGGAGCGAAACACACTGCCCGTCTTTCTCTGGGTCAGGTATCTCAGGGGGACACATCATCACAAATTTTCAATCTGCCAGTCACTCTTTTGCAGCCTTCCAAACCAGTAGGCACTTAACACTTTGTGGTCCACTCACGTATTAGTATGTGTTTTTTGTCACCAGTATCAGGTGGCCGCTCACGTATTAATACATGTTCATCTAGGCTCTGGTTTTTCACGCCACGGTGGATTTATTTGGAACTAGGAGCTATTTCTTTGATTGTATTCAGTCTAGAAGCTTTACACATTGTTTTGGTGAAAGTATAAGGTGTTTTATGAGAGATATTACAGTTTTTTTTAATATCCAGTAGTTCAGGAGTTGTGTGTGTTTTATTGAATGCTTATACCATTCATGCGGTGGCACAGAAAATGGCCAGCCCCAAGGGCTGGTAAATTTTTTTTTTTTTAAAGATTTATTTATTTATACATACAAGCTGGGGTACAGAGCAGAGGTGTGGGGCGGCGAGAGGGTTCACCAGAGACAGAGCGGGGAGCAGAACAGGCAGATCAGAAATACACTGCTGAGGGGAGCGGCGGGCAAGGCAGGAGAGGTCTGCCGCACCATGTGGGATTCTCCCCGGCCCGGCGTTGAACTCGCATCGCCACTGCTGACAGCTCCACAGCGCAGCGCCCAACCGCTGCGCCACCAGGGAGGCCCTATAAATTTTTTTTTTTTAAGATTTATTTATTTATACATACAAGCTGGGGTACAGGCCAGAGGCATGGGGCGGCGAGAGGGTTCACCAGAGACAGAGCGGGGAGCAGAACAGGCAGATCAGAAATACACTGCTGAGGGGAGCAGTGGCCCGCTGCCTCGCTGAGGGGAGCGAGGCAGGAGAGGTCTGAAGGGCTGGTAAATTTAAAGGGCACCGGCACACAAAGTGTTAAGAGAGTTTGCCCTGTGCCAGATGTACAGGCGGCCGAGAGCCTCACTCCACATAGACAATCTACCTGGAGCTCTGAGAAAACCCCAACATGAAATGGGCAACAACTGATTGAAGAATAGGGTCAAACTGAGAATTCTGTGGCAGGGGTGCACTGCATGCTGTCACATCCAGCTGTGGTTGCATACCTAAAAACTTAAGTGTTGACAGCAAAGCTGAGAACACACGAGAGCTCCATGAGCCACAAGAGGGCCCTCTGAGGGTTTCCGTTTGCTCTGCTCTGGAACAAGAAGAGCCGGCTTGTGATCTAAGGGAAGGCAAGTGAGACCCCAAACATTTGAGGGCACCTAACACAGGGCTGAGCTATGGCTCCTGCCGATGGAAGTGGCCTGTCCTTGGCTCTCTTATCTACCGGACGGACCAGGCCGCCTCGGGGAGGGCAGCATGAGGCATGTGCCTCTGGAGCTAAACACAATTATCCCTTCACTGAACATCAGACTGTTGGTTACTTGGTCACTGATCCTTTGTCAGAGAGTTTATTTTCTAAAATTCTAACAAAAATGGTTCCCTGGGGTCCTTGTCTAGGGCAGATTAGCATCAACCAGCTGGAAGCTGAAAGGGTGAAGCCGATGGCTGGAGCTTCTCTGACTGCTGGGGAGTCAGAGAAGCACAGAACTTGCCAAATGACCAAGAACCACCCATCAAGGGCCACCCGTGGGTTTGTGTTCCGACAGAGCCTATGTGCTGGCCGTCAGCCCGGAGGGTGAATCTTGAAACAGATGTCCAAGAGGAAGCAGTTAAGAATGGGGCTCTGCAGTCACCCTACTGGGTTTGAGCCCCAGCTTCACTATTGCCTGCCTCTGAACAAGTCACTGAAACTCCCCCGGGCTTAGTTTTTACGTCTGTAAAATGGAAGCAAAAAAAAAAAATTAAAAAAACAAAAACACCCAAACATAAACCTACCCGACAGATCTGTGGTCAAGATCAAATGATATAACATGTGCAGGCTTTTGCAGACACTTGCTGTCTCCCTCAGGCCACTGAAGCAGTGAAATAGAAATTACGTTTTAGAAAGAGTCCACGAGGTGGGTAGCAAGGAAGTAAATATAAAATTCCACTGAAAACAGGGACTGTAAATACAGTTTTGATTCTTGGAAGAATGGCCTGTGTTCCCAGATAAGACATGTGTGAACTCTCAGTGTGGCTGGGCGAGTGTCCTGTTTCTGTGAGTGGCGCTGGCTGTGTCTGATGGGCTTGGCCAGCAGCTCGCCCCCAGAGGGCAGCGTAGAGTAGCCCAGCAGGCTCTGTGCCTGACGCGTGTCTGCCCTCACCAGATACATCCCCCCTGAGATTCCATTTCCTGCTCAGTGCCCGCAGGCAGCGCCCACCTTCAATCCACAATGACATCGTGGCCAAGTTGGTTTGGAAAATGCCCCCTGCACGAGGATGAGGCTTCACAGGTTGAAGTGAGGAAAAGCAACTCAGCAAGGTGCACTGCTTCCTCCCAGGCTTCTGGGTCCAGAGGTGAATTCAGGTCACCTCTTGGGTTGCTGGAAGATGCGAGAACCATGGGGACTTCTTAGCATTTAATCAATGAAACATTATTCTGCGTGACAACAACAAAGCTGCAGTTCATCCCTCTGTGACTGCGTCACATCTCCGCTTCTCCTCCTCTGTCCTGCCCTGTCTGCCTGGCTTTGCTCTCACCTGTGCAGATCTGGACTCTTGTCCTGCTTGTCCTGATGCTTGTCCTGGAGGGTATCTCATGCTAGTCCCCACCCGGAGCTCTGGCCAGCCTGTACCTGCTGCTCCACGTTTAGTCAACACACCCACCCTCAAGGGCTGCTTCGCCCACGCCACCCCCACCCTAAACTCAGTATCACCTGCGGGGGAGAACATCCAGAAGAATGGCAGCGCTTCTTGGCCCCAACGGCCGATGCAGGAGCACGCTGAGCTGGCACCACCGCACTGCCGCTCATCTGAAAATGCCTGGGACTCAAGTGGCCTCCGGTCAACCTCAGCCAAGAGCGAGACAGGCTGCAAAACAGCAAGTGTTGCTTTTAAACGAATATCTTAAAAAACAAGTGTCTAATTATAAAATGAAACAAGCACATCGTCTGAAGTTAGGAAAAACAGAAAAGTAGAAAGTAGATGAACATCAGGCCCATTCCCACAATCTCACACCAGCCCTCTTGACCCACAATGAGTTTCAACCCAGACCTTTCCCCGCTTATTTTTTTTTTTTAACATTTTATTTATTTATGCATACAAGCTGGGGTACAGGCCAGAGGCGTGGGGCGGCGAGAGGGTTCACCAGAGACAGAGTGGGGAGCAGCACAGGCAAATAGATGGAAATACGCTGCTGAGGGGAGCAGCGGGCGAGGCAGGAGAGGTCTGCTGCGCCATGTGGAATTCTCCCCGGCTGGGCGTCGAACTCATGTCGTTGCTGCTTACAGCTCCACAGCGCAGCGCTTAACCGCTGCGCCACAAGGGAGGCCCTCCCCGCTTACTTTTGATGAATTGTTCTCACGTGTGTGCTGATTTTTTTTTTTTTTGCTAAATATTACAGTATAGACATTTCCCATGTTATTGCCAATTTCTTTCTAAATATAGTTCCTTAATTGATTTTTTAAATTGAGGTTTAACTTCATGCAGCCAAGTGTCCTCAGGCTGGCTAGGTGGCGTGGCTGTGGCGAGCACACGTAGGGACACCACGCCCACGGAGATGACAGGGAGTGGGCTTCTCAGCCCTGAAGGTGCCCTTGCCTCCCAGAGGGACGAGCTCTGGGAATTCTGTCATTGTGGATTACACATGCTCCCTCTTTGACACCTCAGACGCCACCCTCTGTGTCTGGCTTCTTTCGTTCAACAGGATGCCACGCGTTTTCTGACAGAGCCCTGTCAGCAGACAGTGGGGTTCTTCCCACTGCTCAGTGATCTGAACAGAGTGTTTGGGTGTTGCTGTCAGTGCTCTGAGTCCTCACTGAAGAGGAAACGCCCAAGGTCACCTTCACCAAGAGAATCCCTGGAAAAGGGCTCCCCGCCCACATCACCTTTGTCCGTGTGTGTCTCCACAGTGACGCTTCCATGACACCCAGAACCCTTCACCTCCTGCCTCTGACACAGATCTTAGTGGATGGGCAGGGTTGGGAGGTCACTCCCTCTGTCTGTCTTCTAGAACCTTCCCACACCCCACGTCCCCTACAAGTCGTCACACCAAGTTGACACTCGCAGGCTGTCCATCCCATCACTTCATTAGCTGTGTCTAGACACACTGGGAGCCCCTTAAGGCAGCTGTGAAGTCTGCTGTGTGTTTTGGGTACTTCTTTCAGCTCAGCGCCCAGCCTTGGGAGCAGGGCCATCGCAGGTGCGGTGACAGAGTCTAATCAAGGTGCAGAACCAGCCCACTGTGAGTGCCAGCGGCTCGGATCACACCTCAGCTCTGTGCATAACAGGATATTAAGGGACTTTGGCTGTTGCACTAGAAATGATAACTGTGGCTAAGGCTGAGGTCAAAGAGGTGTTAATTGTCCTGCAGTTCTGAAGAAAACCACCAACACCTGGGCCAGACTCCTCCTCCAGGGCTTACTAAGAGTGACAGCTTCAGCTCTGGGCCCCGGTGACCGGCAGCTCCTCCCACCCCTGCCTGTGTAAGAGATCAGATGGGAAGAAGGAGGGTTCCCTTCTCCAAGCCAGGCGGGAGGGCTGTGAGAGAGGCGTGTGAGGAATGGGCTTGTGGGAAGGGGAGGCCGCGCCGCATCCTGGGAGGGCATCTCCCAGCACAGCAGCTGAGCAGGCTGAGAGGAGACTGGACAGAGGTGGCGTTGAAGACAGCGGGACAGCAAAGGTCTGAGAGCCCTGGGCCAAGTGACCACACAGGAGGTCACTGGGCTGGGCATGGTTCTCTGGGTCCCACCTGGTATGGAAGGCGACTCCCGCAGCAGGGGACCGCAGGGTCAAAGATGTTTTGCCAAAGGGAGAGCTCACGTGCCTTGAAAGTGGCAGTTGGGGAGCCCCTGTTACCCTGAGACCATTTGAGGTGACCACACTTCAGGAGACTCTTCAGTGTCCCTGTGCCTCTGGGCCACATGACCCACACACAGTGGATGGTGACAGTGGCAGTTGGATAAAGATGCATTTGCCCCTTTTCCTAACCCGCTTCGCCTTCTTTTCAACACCACCCTGTGCAAGAAGAGGGAGGTGCAGACCACACCCGAGGGCTGGGGAGGGCCGGCGGGAGGGTGTGGAGAACAGGTCATGCCCGCTGCTGGCGCAGCCTCCAGGAACAGCCAAACTAAGGCCCAGTTGAAACGACCCATAGAATTTCATATGCAAACTGTTTACACTGAGAGGTTTTATGGAGGGTGGTACAAAGTGAGAGTCTGTTCAATGCCCTAATACTTGTTACCAGGCTGCTGAACTGGCAGAGCTTCTCCAGCAGTTCAAGGAAGAGGCCTGTCTCTTCAGAGTCCTTGGCTTAGTCTTACTAAGCCCCAGGAGGGGGCTGCCCAGGCTGTAGGCCTTTCATCACAAACCCTTTGTAACTTTCTCTCTCTCTCTCTCTCTCTCTCTCTCTCTCACACACACACACACACACACCTGCAAACAGGGTGTCAAAGTGTTGATGTCTAAAGAAGTTTCCAACCTCAGCCCCTGAGCACCCCCAGGCCAGCCCTCCCTAAATTCCTGGGCTGCACCCCCAGCCCAGACACCTCTTCCTTCACAGCAAGTTTCTCCACTGTGGCCTTCGGTTGCCTTCCTGCTGGGACCATTTCAATTTCAATAATGAGCAAAAGCGAAAGTGGGAAGATGGGGTCTTGCTGACTGACTCCCAGGAGGCTGCAGACTTCTCGAAAAATGCTCAAACCTCCCCCATGGCTTGGAGCACCTGGACCAAGGAGACCTGCACGGGCGGGCTGGCGAGCCCCCAGCCCCACCAAGCCGTGAGACACTCAGTCCTTGGGATGACGCTCTGCGTCACTGAAACAGCTCATGCAGATGTTCTTCCTGGAGTAAAAGAGACTTGAAGTTTCCACTCCTAGAAATAGAGGTGGTGGCAGCTTTGAAGTGCTAAGTTACTTGAGGGCAGTAAAGCCCTACTGGAGTCATTCTCACTACATTGGTCTCCTTGCTCTCAAAAATTTCACATACACCTCTGCACGGTGCGATGCGGTTTATGAATCCTCGGTTCTCTAGGCCTCCCCTCTCCCTCCTCCCCATCCAGCCCCTGGACGCGGAGGTCTGGGGCCAGGGGCACGAACTTGTCTTCTTGGGGGGCACATGGTAGGTCCTCCAGTGTGTGTGTTACATTGAATCCAGGATGGAAAAAGACCACTTTCCCAAATTTTACTTATTTGATCACTGGTTACCATGTGTGTTAGTGAGCTTTTGTGCTTCTTAGCAGCTTGGTGGGTTAAAGCAGGGAATGCGGCCCTCTTGCTCCTGGCGCATGTGCTCACACTCCACTCTCGGGGTCTCCTTGCCCGCTCACCAGGGCCCAGCTGAAGAGCCTGGGGGCAGCCGTCCTGTGGCTGAGCGGAGGGAGCCGGAGGCGCAGCCCGCCTGGGTGAAGCCTGGGTTCGGACGAGGCAGAGGCCACTTTCCGTTGGCAGGTGCTGAGGATGGGGCGGGGTCTCCCGCCTGTAGTGCACCCCACAAGTTACAGGGTGAGGACAGGGGTGTGTGAACATACAGGGAAGGAGTGAAAATGTGACTAGTAAGGCTATCCATCACACCACAGTCTAACAAAACTGGCAGTGCTTTTATTCTTTTTATTGTGTTAAGATCTCTGGGCGCGAGGGCTAGCCTCTTAGCAGGTACCTTGAGTCTACTGTGCGGTGTCTTTACCTACTGGCTTAATGGTGCAAAGCAGATACTTATAACACACCTTGTTTAACAGGAATTTTTGGCACATTGATAAATGGATAAAGAAAATGTGGTATATATGTACAGTGGACTACTGGCCTTAAATAAGAACCCCCTGCCCCCATCTGGCAACACAGAGGAACCTCGAGGACCTTGTGCTAAGTGAACCAATAGTCTCAGGAGGACGCACGGCATGACTTCACAGCTATTCTGGAACAGTCCAACTGGCAGGTAGAAAGAACATCACGGTAATTGCCAGAGGGCGAGGGAGGGAAATGGGGGAGTTGACAGTTCTTTTTTAAAAACAGTATTTTAGAGCATTGAGTCATTTTCCAGGTCATAGTTTTTATTTTTCAAAAACAATATTTACATTCATCATCATCATTGAAATTTCATGCATCCATTGGGAGAATATACACCTGTCAAGATGAAGTGCTGCCCCACGTACACTTTCTTCTGAAACCTTCCCTGGCCACAGGCAAGAAGCAAAACCATGCAATTTCCAGCTCCCAGCTGTCAGATGCCAGAGCCTGTGTTACTTGCCTGGGGTCAAAAAGGCACTGGCTGTAACCGGTATGTTTCTCTGAACTTGGCTCAACCAACAAGAAATGATTTGCTTACTTAGGTGAGTCTCTCCACCGCCCCTCCATACCAACAGGGGCTAAAATCTTTGATTAGCAGTTCCCAAAGTAGGGGCAATTTGAGCATGATAAACACAGCCGCAAAGCACTGAAGCTTCAAATACAGTTAAATACATGACATCACAATGATACCAAACAGTATTTTTGGCAGCAAGTCTGGGAGAATAAAGATGCAGTGACAGTTGTGTGTGCTGTGATGGGTCACCAGGAGCTGGCAGGTCCACACTCTCTGGAACTCCCACCCGAGATCAACAACTACGGATGCTAAATTGGCAGTTTCGGAACGCGGAGACATGTTCAGAGTTTTGAACTCAACACTAAAATTATTGCTATGACTAATACAGCATTTTCAGGTGTGGCTTCACTGTAACTCTTAAAAGGATACTTTGCCACATTTGCAGTGTGCAATTTCCAGCTTAAATTTATTTTTACATTATATTAAAAAAAAAATCTGAACTCTGTGCCTAATCCCAAAACTAGGTGCTGGAAAGATAGTTTGGAAAGCATTTATTCCAACCCATCTAGAGTCTTCCTCATCTGGCCCTACCTGACCTGGTAATTTGCACAGTCCCCTGTCATACCTCCAGGCCCCGCCCTGTGCCCCGAGGACACACTTCGAGGCCCCCATGGATTGTTTTCCTCTCCTGGGCCCACCAAAGGGCTCTGTGGCATAGTCTCTTCCACATTCTCCCCAAGTCTATTCTCTTGGACCTCCATAAACTGATTTTTGGAGTAGGCAAGAGTTAGGTGATAAAGGAGGTGAGGTAACAGGAAAACAACAGGTCAGACCCGGAGACACAGGCCTTTTGGGGTTCTGATGCATCCTTGCTGGCCTCTCAGCTGATCCTGGAAGCACCCCTGCAGTGCTCTTACAGGCTCCTCTGCTCTAACCATGAGGCCCCTCCACCCCCCAGCAGAGGAACTCAACAGTCCTCACCCTTTTCTCATAACCCCGATCTCCAACTCTCCCCTTTCTCTGGAAGATCAAACCAGGGCTTTAATTTTTCCCATCTTATGAGATTGCACATATTTTATAAACAAAAATTTTGTAAGTTTTTACATAGGTGGATGTGGCCTTAGAAGCAAATGAGCAATGGGATGTGAATTTAGCAGAGCTCAAATGTGGGGAGTGTGGTTATCACAGATAAACAATAGTAAAGCACATGTGTGTCATGCAAGGGGATCGTGGCACCCAACTAAAGCCCCTGGAATGTTATGACAGTTTCCAAGCTCTCACGGCCTGGTGACACCTACAGATTTAAATATGGGTGGGGGATGGGCAAAGGGCAGCGCTGCTTTCTGGCTGGAATGGGCCCTTGCCTGCATCCTCATCCAGGCTCAGTGTCCTGGGACCTCTCTCCTCCTTACACTTGGCCCTGACCCTCATCACCCTCACTCCTCCACCCCCATGCCTCTCTCATTCTCCCCACTTCCAACTGAGCCCCTCATTAAAGACATTGATCAAACCAGAGAGCAAGTGAAGACTTGATGAAGACTGGACAAAGAGCATTAGTGCAAAGCAATGTGGCATATTCCAGGAACTGAACTTGGTGGAGGGTCAAAGTCTCTACCCACCATTGTTCTAGAATGTTCCCTGAACACAAGTTGGCTATCCAAGGAAGGGCATGAGTATGTCTTACTACATGTAACCCTGAGGTTCTTGGGCAGTTTAGAATGTACAGGTCTCTGTTCTTCAACAAACCCTTGAGGCTTGCTATCATATATAGACTGTTATCTCCCTGTAAGATAACAAGCAAACTGCTACTCATTTACAAACCAGCTGACACTTCCTGCTCCCCTGTGGAAGGTGTGTATGTTGAACTCACTCGATCTGCTGTCTCCCCATAGAAAACTGGGCACTGTTTGCACAGATGTTTGGCGATGTGCTTTCGAAAAAACCTTGAGAGGTAGCTTCGGAACTTCTCCCCGACGAAGGCGTAGATGATGGGGTTGATGCAGCAGTGCGTCATCCCGAGGGTCTCTGTCACCTGCATGGCCTGGCCCAGGTGACTGGCGCTCTGACAGTTACTCAGGCCAGAGGGCTCCTGGAAGGTGTTCAGGAGAAGGACGATGTTGTAGGGAGCCCAGAAAAGAAAGTACATTATCATGATGGCAAAGATGAGCCTCACGGCCTTGTGCTTCTTCTTCTCGTTCCGACACCGCAGCAGCGTTTTCAGGATTCCTGAGTAGCAGATGATCATGACGAACAGTGGCAGGACCAGGCCCAAGACACTCCTCATTACTGTATGGAAATTCTTCCATCCCTGTGGGAAGTGAGGGCCGCAGGTGATACTGCCGTCATCTTCTTTTTGGGACCTCGTGAAGAGGATTCCCGGGAGAGAGACGAGCACAGCCAGCGCCCAGGTGAGCATACTTGTCCCCACCCCAAAGCTCACTGTCCTGGCCTTTAACGCAAACACAGCATGGACGATAGCCAGGTACCGATCGATTGTCAGGAGGATGATGAAGAAGATGCCACCAAAATAACCGATGTGGTACAGGCCTGTGAATAGCTTGCACATCACGTTCCCAAAGACCCACTCATTTGCAGCATGATGGGCCCAGATCGGGATGGTGAGGAGGAACAGCAGGTCAGAGATGGCCAGGTTGAGCAGGTAGATGTCAGTCATGCTCTTCAGCTTTTTGCAGTTGATGAGGGTGAGGACGACCAGCATGTTACCCACAAAACCAAAGATGAACACCAGCGAGTAGAGTGGAGGCAGCAGCATGGCTGCCATCTGTCTTACCCTGGTTTTTCGGCAGGGCTCATTGCCATATTCATATTCAAAATTGGTGGTGATTTGTTCATTGTTCTCTGTGCTGGTCATTGTCAACAGAGAATGAGCTGTGGACAGCACATGATTGAGCTGGGTAATCATATTGCCTGTCATCTCCCTGGAAACAGAGAACAAAAGGATGACATACAAGGGACGTAACTACACCTAAGCGCTGCAACGAGGACCTCAGAATGCCCTTGCTCCATTTAAGCACTGATCTCGTCTTTGGTCTCCCCTGGCAGCCTGCTTCTTGGAAGCTTGTGTGCTAGTTCATCACTGCCCGTTCTTCCTGGGAGGAGATGCCAGTCGTCTGTCCATCAGTCATTCCCCAAGCTCTTGGACTCCCCCGTGAGCCCAATGTGCATGAGGATGCGAAACATGGGGGTCCCCTACTTTGTCCACCTCCTCTGCAGCTGGTGCACAGCTCGTGACCCATTCTTGGACACTAACATAGGAGGGACTCTACTACGTGGCCCTGGAATGCTCTTTTCTAGTAAGAGTAATGCATGAGGGACCCCTTGGGTTTTGTAGCTTGTCTGGGGAAGGCTTGGGGCTTGGAAGTGGAAGGCTGAGAGAATGGGGTCAAAACTAGCAGAATCGGGCCTCCCTGGTGGCACAGTGGTTAAGCACTGTGCTGTGGAGCTGTCGGCAGCAGTGACGCGAGTTTGAAAGCCCCACTGGGGAGATTCCCACATGGCGCGGGAGACCTCTCCTGTTTCTCCCGCTGCTCCCTTCAGCGGCGTGTTTCCGTTGATCTGCCAGTTCTGCTCCCCACTCTGTCTCTGGTGAACCCTCTCACTGCCCCACGCCTCCGGCCTGTACCCCAGCTTGTATGCGTAAATAAATAAATCTTTAAAAAAATTAGAAAAGAAAACTAGCAGAATCTCAGAAACACCAAGTCCAAACCACCTTGAACTGCCCATCTTTTGACTTTTTTACTTGAGAAAGAAATCCCTATTTTAAGCCATCTGAGTTGCTTTTGTGTTGTTTGCAGCCCAAATTGTTCTAATTGGGACTCTGCTTCACTTTCTGCCTCCACCACTCTGCCAAAACTTCTCTTGCCAACGCTGCAATGATGACCCAATTTTTAAAAATGCTGTGGCTTCCAGTTTCCTCCTCATCAATCATTTTATTCTTTCATGAATTTCTTCCACTGAAAACTCAGGGTTTCCAGAGGCTAATGGCTCTCTCACCATTCCTTATTACTCCTCCCCCTGGTGCCTCCGCCCCCACCCACACTGTCAGAGTCATCAGCACCTTCCTGGACTCTGATCTCTTCACTTTTTACCTCTTTATTCTTGTCCCAAACTTCTTTCTGAACTGTGCTACCTCATCTCGGGCTTCCTGTGGGCTAGTGTTTCCTCAGACTCTATCTTCTATTCCCACCTCAGCCTCTACACCTGAGAGCTGGATTTTCCATTATCGTTTCGTGGATTTAGTCATTTAACAATATGCATTGAGCACCTACTGTAAACCAGAGTCTGTTTCAGGCACTGGAGACATAGAAGTGAGGCAAGTGGGTACCACACATGTCCCTCAATTCAGCCCACTCAACATGAACACCCTCAGAAACTGGTTCCAACTTGTGGATTCCTTACCTTGGTTATTGTCATTTGTGCCATTACCTGAGACACAGGTCTTAGCTTTATCCTGGGTCTCCTTCTCTTCAGAAGATTAAGTGTCAGGGCTTTGGAGCTAAACAGACCTAATTTGAATCCTGCCTCCTACTTACAAGTTGTGTAATTTGAGCCTCATTACTTCTTCAACTATCAGTTTCTCTATGTACAAAATATTAGCCAAGCCGAGTTGCTGTGCAGGCCAGCCAAGACATGGACAGTGCCCCCTGGCACAGAGGTGCCCCGCATGGTTACCATTGAGTCATGCGCACCCTGCCTTGTGGGCACTCTCAGGTCCTGTCCTCTATGCATTTTCAACTGCCACTCTCTTGCCGTCTGCGCCTCCCACTTCTGACTTCGTTGTCGTCCTTCATTTGCCTGTGCCGTTCCCAGCCATATTCCCTTTCAATCAGTTTTTTTTTTTTTAATTGAAATCAGGTCATACACTGGTCAGTTTAAAACCTCCGGTAGCTCCATGATCTGTATCGGATGGGACCCCCAAGGCAATGCTCAGCTTACCCACCAGCCCTTTTCTAAGCTGATTTCTTCCCAGTTTCCTTTCCAATTGAGACAGATTCTGGTAAGGCAAACAAGGTAGAGGTCCCATAGAGAGTGAAAAAGTTACGGGAGAATGGAAAATTCCAGGCTTTCACCTGTAAGCAGGAGACAGCGTAAAATGCCCCATAGGAGGAGAGCAGGAGGGAAGGGGGTGGTGGCCCCGTGTTTTGAGCTGCGTGTGTTAATCTCTAGTGAGCTTCCCACATTTCTAACTGCCTGTGTGCTAAACCATAGCAAGCAACCTCCTTGGGCATATTCAACAGAGAGCGCTCCTTAATGGGCTATATTTGGTAAAAAAGACCCTAGACATGAGCATTTTGGGGGTACTTGCTTCAGGACCCCCCTCCTGATTCATAGGGAGCTTTCCTTTTGCTGAATGAACTTTTAAAAACTCACTGCTTGTGGTGCGTGTCCTTGATGTTTGTGGCACAAGACAAGAACTCAGCCGACAATGTACAAGACAATCACTTCTCAAATCCCAGATCCTGTGCTCCAGCCATAACCATCTCCCTTCCATTTTCCCCCAAATCTTGATGTCCCTCATGTTTCCACAGTTTTACACATGCTTGCCACTCTGCCTAAGATGACCGGCAAGCTCCTACACATCCTTCAATACCTTTTCCTTTTCTGTGAAGCATGTATGTTACTAAATGGGCACAGGTCACATTGTTGTTCACACATTGTGTGCTCCTTAAGGTCAAGAACAATTTCTTACTTCTATTCCTAGCTCATATGACAGGACCTGGCTAGATGAGGTACCAATAAATGTTCACTGAAAGAATGCACAAAAACTCTTTACAATAATGAGTATGACACCTAACATCGTTAGGGTTTGATTCTCAAAAGTATATATTTTTTCAGTTTTCTGGTGGTGATGGTGAATTTGTTTTTATGTGTCTATGCAATTTACTCTTAAATTTCTCTTGTGATTGGATCATATCACAGACTTTTCTTTTTTTTTATATAATATATATTTTTATTGTTATTTATGTCTTTTACATTTTGCATTCCCCTTGGGTAGCCCACCACCAATTCACCCGTGATCCATCTCCATGGTCCCTTGTGTTCTTTTCTATTCCATTTTGTGCCCTTTCCCTTCCCTCCCTCCGGCCCCTTCCTCCCCCCCCCCCCCCCC